>LBNU01028696.1:10344-29356 GCA_014162995.1 Artemisia annua | reverse complement strand
TTTGGAGGCGTTAAGGAAAACCCATGCCATTGAAATCGACCTACTTGCACGTTTGATCAAGGTGTATGGTCAAGCTGATGCTAATATTCGCATGCAGGAAGGTTTTGTTGAGGAAATGGCTAAAAATAATTAGTGTAATGGGGTCTTAATTTAGGGTAATTCCAGGGGTAGTTTAATGCGGTCTTTTGGGTTCTTGTTTTAGGCTTTTAATGTTCTTGTAGGCTAATTGCCAGTATTATGCATAAATAATTCTATGGTTTCTCGTTTATTCTTCTTGTTGTATCCTATTGTGTTTACTGTTCTTATGACCACAAACAAACACCCCTTTATGTCAGCAAATACATACACAGTGGGAGGGAACAAACGAATATAACAAACCAAACACCCCTTTTATGTACTGTTTGTAACGGCAAAAACCAAACACCCCATAATATGATGAAAACCAAACACAGTTGATATAAATTTCGTAACAGCAAAATCAAACACCCCATTTATTAACAATATTTCGTTGTTTATGGCCCATAATGACTTCCATGAGTCAAACCTATTTATCTAATGTCACAAATTGTAACCTCTATCGGTTTGACTTCCCTAAGTCAAATAACCAACGCAAATGACACAAAAGGGAAACGGTTTGCCAACGTCTCCAAAATATCACTCTTGGTTGATTAATTAGAGTGTAGTACATAGTTGGTACCTAAAGTCATATGTCATGGTTGATTTAACCATAGTGTGGTGATAAATGTAGTTTGCCTATTATTCCCTTAAGAACATACCAAAAGATGAGCGTTGACCGCGACAAAAGTGGTCAAGGGACGCATTCAGCCTCTAATTCCCATGTTTTGGACGCCACACGACGTTTTTAGAAAGGTAGGGTGCATGGCGATGCTTTGTGGAAAGTTCAGGGACCAACGGTGTATTTTTGTCTTTTATATATAAAACTTCAATCCGATTAATCGTCGCCTAATCGATTAATCGCAATGAGCGATTTTTACAACCTTGAATACAACGGAAGCATAAACTCTTTAAAACCTTTTCCATGCCAGTGGTCCGATTACATGTGTATGACTAATCAAATAAACAACAATTGTGTACCTAGTGATTTGAAGAGGAGTACAACCACAAACATGTAAATCAATAGTATGATCTAATCAATGGCTAGTTCACAATAACACTCAAAAAACTTCAGTGGATGCTAGTGCTTGATCTTGTAACACCACAACAATAATCAGAATCAATATTTAATAAACACAAGTGTGTGTTTGTGTGTGCTCGGTCGAAAACCAAAAAGATGACAGGAGGGGGTTCAAAAAACATAGGAAAAGATAATGAGTGATAAAACCTTAATTGCTAGTTAAGGTATTTATAATAATCTTAAAGGATAATCACTATATCTAAATATTGGATATACTTTAAATATTATAAGATAATTACTGGATAAAAATATAGGGTAGTATCTAATAATATACTTATCTTTTTCCTTAAGTAATGGATAAAGCCCAAAGCCCATACAACCCTTTATGGGGCATACGAATTGGAGGAGGGCCAGATGTGCTTCCATCTGGTTCTTGGGTTTAAGCCCATTACTTGTTTAATCAGTCCAGCTGATTACGCTCATTCCTGATTTCATCTTAATAGATCACTTATACATTTACGATGAATACATAAAAATGAAAGTCTCAAGTTATTGCGTGTGACCCACAATCACATATATCATTGACAATATTTAATTATGTTATATTAATACACATAATCCTACAAACTCCGACTTTTGCATGCATATAACTTCAAGGTAATTAATACCAACAAGTAGCCGTCTTGCAACAGTCTTTCACTTGCCTCCCAAGAATACATGAGTTGTCAGTCCAATGATAGAACCCGAACAACAATCATTAATTGTTAATAATCATATGATTTGAACTTTATTCTTCTTCCTTTTGTTTTCGATACATGTTAATTTGTGACACGGATTAAGCCATCTCAAATCGTTAACATCTGTTTCTCGATCTAGAATGTATGATATCACTAAAGTAAGTTACAACAACATTTTAACTTCCACTTCAGTTATAGCCGTGTTAATATCAATTAATTTATCGAGTGGCCTACAGTAGTTACATGCTCTTATCATAAGATGAACAAAATTTTTTCGCCTATATCCACCTCATAATACATAATCCGATCGTGTGACTATAAGGTATTTACTGTCACGGATAATGACTAATCCAACAAAACTTGTGCCTAATTTGTCACACATATTCGGGGTTTTGGTCACTCTTTTTCGATGGAAAAGGCCACGAACTCAACAACGTCACCATATGCCACCTACGGTAGCGGGACTTTTGGTGACACACGACGAAAAAAACGTGTGTGACTATATGCCTATCGTCACGCATTTTGGGCGTGACTGATAGAACTTTTTGTACCAGTGCGTTTGATCAAGGTGTATGGTCAAGCTGATGCTAATATTCGCATGCTGGAAGGTTTTGTTGAGGAAATGGCTAAAAATAATTAGTGTAATAGGGTCTTAATTTCAGGTAATTCAAGGGGTAGTTTAATGCGGTCTTTTGGGTTCTTATTTTAGGCTTTTAATGTTCTTGTAGGCTAATTGCCAGTATTATGCTTATATAATTCTATAGTTTCTCGTTTAATCTTCTTGTTGTATCCTATTGTGTTTACTGTTCTTATGACCACAAACAAACACCCCTTTATGTCAGCAAATACATACCCAATGGGAGGGAACAAGCGAATATAACAAACCAAACACCCCATAATATGATGAAAACCAAACACAGTTGATATAAATTTCGTAACAGCAAAATCAAACACCCCATTTATTAACAATATTTCGTTGTTTATGGCCCGTAATGACTTCCATGAGTCAAACCTATTTATCTAATGTCACAAATTGTAACCTCTATCGGTTTGACTTCCCTAAGTCGAATAACCAACGCAAATGACACAAAAGGGAAACGGTTTACCAACGTCGCCAAAATATCACTCTTGGTTGATTAACTAGAGTGTAGTACATAGTTGGTACCTAAAGTCATATGTCATGGTTGATTTAACCATATTGTGGTGATAAATGTAGTTTGCCTATTACGCCCTTAAGAACATACCAAAAGATGAGCGTTGACCGCGACAAAAGTGGTCAAGGGACGCATTCGGCCTCTAATTCCCATGTTTTGGACGCCACACGACGTTTTTAGAAAGGTAGGGTGCATGGCGATGCTTTGTGGAAAGTTCAGGGACCAACGGTGTATTTTTGTCTTTTATATATAAAACTCCAATCCGATTAATCGTCGCCTAATCGATTAATCGCAATGAGCGATTTTTACAACATTGAATACAGCGGAAGCATAAACTCTTTAAAACCTTTTCCATGCCAGTGGTTCGATTACATGTGTATGACTAATCAAATAAACAACAATTGTGTACCTAGTGATTTGGAGAGGAGTACAACCACAAACTTGTAAATCAATAGTATGATCTAATCAATGGCTAGTTCACACTAACGCTCAAAAAACTTCAGTGGATGCTAGTGCTTGATCTTGTAACACCACAACAATAATCAGAATCAATATTTAATAAACACAAGTGTGTGTTTGTGTGTGCTCGGTCGAAAACCAAAGAGATGACAGGAGGGGGTTCAAAAAACATAGGAAAAGATAATGAGTGATAAAACCTTAATTGCTAGTTAAGGTATTTATAATAATCTTAAAGGATAATCACTATATCTAAATATTGGATATACTTTAAATATTATAAGATAATTACTAGAATAAAAATATGGGGTAGTATCCAATAATATACTTATCTTTTTCCTTAAGTAATGGATAAAGCCCATAGTCCATACAACCCTTTATGGGGCGTACGAATTGGAGGAGGGCCAGATGGGCTTCCATCTGGTTCTTGGTTTAAGCTCATTACTTGTTTAATCAGTCCAGCTGATTAAGCTCATTCCTGATTTCGTCTTAATTGATCACTTATACATTTACGATGAATACATAAAAATGAAAGTCTCAAGTTATTACGTGTGACCCACAGTCACATATATCATTGACAATATTTAATTATGTTATATTAATACACATAATCCTACAAACTCCCACTTTCGCATGCATATAACTTCAAGGTAATTAATACCAACAAGTAGTCGTCTTGCAACAGTCTTTCACTTGCCTCCCAAGAATACATGAGTTGTCAGTCCAATGATAGAACCTGAACAACAATCATTAATTGTTAATAATCATATGATTTGAACTTTATTCTTCTTCCTTTTGTTTTCGATACATGTTAATTTGTGACACGGATTAAGCCATCTCAAATCTTTAACATCTGTTTCTCGATCTAGAATGTATGATATCACTAAAGTAAGTTACAACAACAGTTTAACTTCCACTTCAGTTATAGCCGTGTTAATATCAATTAATTTATCGAGTGGCCTACAGTAGTTACATGCTCTTATCATAAGAGGAACAAAATTCTTTCGCCTATATCCACCTCATAATACATAATCCTCGATATCCAAAACAACCCTGTATAGGATGTTGGAGTTGTACTTTAAGGAAACTAATTACCTAGTTTACCAAAACTTAATTATTCAGAGTCTAAGATGGTGTTTGAATTCAACTTAATTGACTTATTATTAAAAATAAAAAAATTAATTTATTAAGTCATGTGAAAAGTTGTTTGTTTTTCAATTGATCAAAAGAAATGACTTAAAATAAAAAGTGACAAAGTGAGGTTCTTCACATTAATTCATCCGTTAATTCACACGACTTAATAAAAAAATTAAACAAACAAGCCTAAGATCCACATTAATCTATCCGTCGCACGATTGATCACAAGGACAATGGTAGATATAATCGGTAGGTAGCGATTACCAATTTTATCAATTATACAATTCTTAGATTTTTATAGGATATGAAAATATTAAAATATTTATGGCACGTTGTCCTATCTTTGCCACAAGCTCTAGTCTGTCCATCCGTACAGTTTAGTCCTCCAATTAGAAGTCGATGAGATTTTGAGCTATGTTTAACCATTTTCAACGCCCCATTCCTATCCCAAATTGAAACTAGGTCTGACCATGTCAATAAGTGGGAGGGATGTCCACCTCTCAATTGGATAGCACGCCTAAAATTTATAGGCAACTTATATTTCAAAAACACATGTCATAAGCGATACATGCATATTACTTATAAAGGATATTTTGTTAAAAACAACTTAACAGATGAATAGTCCTTTTAAAGAATTTGGTGTTTAACTTTTAAAAACCTTCTTATAACCGTTAAACCCAAATCAGTGTTTATCATGCACAACATACATGGCATGCAATCAAATTAAAACAATAAATAAACACAACCATGCAAATATAATAACATGTATATCCTAGCCCAAAATCCTATAATTGAATCCATGAGCCAACATGGATACAATGGTTATCTAGGGACAATCCAATGCTCCCACTTGATCAATATCCCATATCTCATCAAGTGAAGCATAAGCCTGCGCCTCCGCTATCTTGGAACATCAACACTTGTCTCCATGCATCCAGTCTTGATCTTCGTCATGTTACCTTTATTAAAATTGAAAAGTACTATCTATTCTAATACTTACAATTGAAAATAAATACAAGTACAAAACTGAATAAAGTTACAACTCGGCATCTAGGTCTTATACCAAAATCGTCATAAACCATGGCTAAATAAATCACCATAATAACAAATCACAACAATAAACATGACAAGCAGCCAAGAGCATAACGAGCTATACATGACAATAATAACAATAACAATTATACATTTCTAATGGCTTGCTCATTCAACTTTGCATGAGATTGATTATGATCTGTATACAAAAATTAAAACAAGTAATTTAAACAAGCTAATATTAAAATTAAAAACAATATTTAGTTTCCATCTATTATTATAAGCATATATACACCAACGTAACAGTTCTATCAAACCAAATACATGTTATAATAAACAGAAAATGTTTTAAGTTTTACAATACTTATTTATGCGTCATCAAATCAAATATTTATTTGCATAAGCAAATAACATGAAATTCTATTGGAATTTGATCTGATCGCCAATAACCATTAAACTTATATCTAAAACAAATCACATGGTAGTCATAAAATGTAAAAGTGGCTCTTATACCACTGATGAAAAACGTGGTTATAATGTTCAAGTACTGGGAAGGTCATGGTTTACATCAGTGGTGTCGTTTTGTAACTGTTAATTGTTCATTTTACCTTAGGTGGTGGTGGTGTAGGTAATAATGGTGATACTGTTCAGAGTGGTAGTGTCAAGTGGTTTGGTGGTGTTGAGGCGTTGGTCATCTGTTCAAAAAATGTTAAATTCATAAGTGTTAATTGTTTAGATTAGTAGTATCGTAGTGTTGAGGCGATGATTGTTTGTTATGCTCAAGTACAGGTAGAGATATTGTCACTCTGGATGCTTTGTCTAGCGGTTGTTTTAAGTAGGTCATGAGGTTCATGTGGTTCATATCTTGTCTTTGTAGTGTTGAAATGTTGTTGTGCTTATGGCTAAAGACGCGGGCATCAACAAGTTAATAATTAAAAGGACTCTGAGGTGGTAGTTCGATTTATGGAGGGTGAGACTATTCTCTACAACCCTGCATTCGTTATTGTGTAGAAATGTCGCGATTTATTGAGACACTCAGACTCAGAAATGAAAACATGAACATTGTTATGGACTTATGGGAAAGCTAATAAGGCAGTATATTGATTGGCAAATCATGGATGCGAGCAACAAAAACGAGTGTGTATGTTTGACTCTCCCCCTCCCAACTTTGGTCCGACCCTCCTTAACGATGTTAAAAGTGTTGCATGGTCGACGTCACGTTATGTAAACAATAGTTGTTAGTTTTTGGTGCCTTCCACTCTGCTGAACCATAAAATAGTTTTTGGGGTCTTCCACTCTGCTGCACCAAAAAAAAACTTGGCCAACCTACTTAATGCATCAATCACATCGGTGTATAAGCATTAACATTATACACAATTATTCCTATAGGTAATCTATTGACATGCTACAAATATCTGGGCCAAAATAATTCATACTCGATGTATTTATTTTATCAACGAAAATGGAGAATTATGACACTCAATAACCATAATAAAAGTATATAACATGGCCCGGCCTTAATAGCTTTAAGCCCAACGTTTTGGATCAGACAAATATCCCTTTAAAAGTTCACTTCAGTGTTGGATCCTTTATTTCTTCTCCATAGTCATTAAAAGGGCCATCGAGTTTTCAGACACATTATTCCTATGTGGTTTGACATCTAAGAGAGTGAATAATAAATTGCACGGAGATAATATTTTGCTGTTGTTTCTTGATAGTTGCACTTTTTTAATCCACCAAATGGTTTAAGTGACACAAAACTATCATATAAAGAGCCAGCTTTGCACAAATCTCATGAATTTGTGAGAATGGATTAGACAATATCACAAAAACAGAAAAAAAGAAATGTTACTCTTAAACGTTATGCACATTCCATACATTGAACAGTTGTGTAGTATTCCTTTTTTTTCTTTTTTATCTAAATAGTTAGCTTTTTCTTGTTGCCGATCTGCTGTAAAAAGCATAATACGGAGTAGGTCAGAAAGGGAGATGCACGATTTGTACATGCTTGAAAAAAAATGATGTGGTAAACATAACGTACATATACATGATATTTCATTATCATTTGTGCCATATTTGTGTACCAAACAATTTTTTTTTATATACAAATTACGAATCACTCTCAAGTAAAACTTTTGTTGCTAGAGTTATCTACATGTGTTTTTAAACGGTTATAAACAGATTAATAGTAGATACCATTATAGTAACAAATTTAGTTACTAATGCAAGCATTAAGTACAACTTAATTACAATCAGAAATATATCAAATTTGGATACCATAATAGTAGTAACATTATGTTTATTACGGAGCATGATTTACTAGAGCGACGTTACTGCAATAAGTTATACTAAACGGAGTAGTACTAACACAACTAATTGAACCTGTACGAGTCGAAATAGTTATTGATATTTGGTCATTTCAACTATGAAGTAGCTAGTGGACTTTCTCTACATCCAAGAGTTAATTTCTTATATAAGGAAATAAGGAAAAGATGTCCGAAATCGAGCTAACAATATAACATAATAAACACATATCCAAACACCTAGTATATGGAACAACACACATATTATTCTGTATCTTAAAACATTGTTTATATATTGCTGATGGAACATATTTTACCCTAAGTTGGAGGGTAAAGTGGATTTATGTAAAGAAAGGTGAGACCCTCTTTTTGACCCTCTTCATGCTTTGTTTCTCTTTACTTTTGATAGTCAGAAAACCATGTGTTCTGATTTCTGAACATGAAGCTCTTTATGTTTTTTATCCTTTAAATTCTTCTATTATTTTGAACCCACATCTTTATATGACATGACTATTCTCTCCTAAACATAACAATCCATCACAGACTCCCAAATCAAGCCTAGCTAGTACAAGTCTTGCAGGGTGCAGTTGCATGGCTCAACAGGTATTGAATCCATGTGGGTCTAGCTAGCTTTATGGTTGTAGTTGTGTCACTGTGTGTAGGTTTATTAATGGCTAATATAATTAACTACAGGTTCAGGAAAGTGGATGGCCATTAGGGTTACACCCTTTGAATATGAGATCTGCATCATTCAGTACTTTGTTAAGTGGTTCTCATTCTGCATCCTCACATTCTTCTTCAGATTTGGACTCTGAGGTATGTGTCATTTTTACTTACAAATGCACTGCTTTAAACTTTTTACCTTTAAGCATTTTTCCAGATGTAGAATTGCTAAGCTTAAAAGAATGTACATTTTTTGTTGGCTGTTTTATAAGTGATAATAGTATTAAATGCTTGGATACAGAAAATATAACTCTAGAGATAGAAAGTTTAAATGATGATGGGATGTTACCTCTGCAATTCTGTTTTTGTGAGTTTGTGCAAATCAGAGGTGTTCTTTGGGAACAACACTGATTTCATGAGCTTTACTCAGTACTCCATGCTGGTACATTATCAATTTGGTTGTTAGATATGATAAGAATAGAATGGATATTTAATAAGTTTTTTATTTTTATTTTATCATGCTAACAGTCAATGTTTATAAAAAATGAGTTTCTTTTCATGTATTTACAAGTGATAGTGGACATATATACACGTTGTTAATGTAGTCAGGAAAAAAAAAAAAAAAAAAAAAAAAAAAAAAAAAAAAAAAAAAAAAAAAAAAAAAAAAAAAAAAAAAAAAAAAAAAAAAAGAACATTATTGTAGAATTGAAGCAAAAGAGCATAAATTTTGATCTTGAAAATTTTCACTTGAAAATAATTGAAACATTGATGCCTTTTTTGTCCTAGAAAACTGCAAGGAGTCAGTGGTATGTTTCAGCAACTTGGTACCACTCCTAGGTTTGTAGTTTATATCAATAATTGCCTTGCTTTTCGTATATGAAATGATGTTGTTTTGAAAGGAAAAAAATATGATAAAAAAATGTATCATAATTACCTAATCAAGTCAAATGGTATAGTTATAGCTACTTTTCTTATCGAGGTATGACCATATACGCATTGTGCGTACAGACATATATAGCACTAGTTGCAAAGTTTATAGCGGACTTGTGCCTTGACGCATTGCATAGAAATGGTTTAATTAGGGTACACCAGGCTTAGATAATTACTCCTAAGAGTCCCAAAATAAATATTCATGTTTTTATTTTAGTATGTCTCAATATAAATATTCATTTTGCATTTTGAATCAATCAAAAAAGAGTTTAATTAGTTGAGATGATATTTTGATTGGTGAAAAATGTAGTTACTGAGATTTTCACTTTATGCATTTACAAAACGAATATTTATTCTCGTTTAAGTAAAGAATAGTTAATTTAACTTTGTATATGAATGGTTTGGCGTATATGGAAATGTCTTCTTTTGGTGCAAAATTAAAGTAAGAGACACCTTAAGACAAGGGAATCATTACCAAATATTGGAAATAGTGTATGTCTATTAGTTTTTGATAAAAAGTAATCAACCTATATTTTAAGAGTAACAATACATTTTTATGGTTTGTTAATTTTCAAACAAAACTTCCTTGTAATAAAAGTTAGACACACTACATTTCTAGCGACTAACAACAATTTCTTTTCAACTAATTATCTACAAAAAGCGAAACACTAGTCTTGATAAAATCTCTCCCAAATAAGGGTGTTAGGTTGAGGCTAATAAAACACACGCAAACCGATCTTATTAAGATTTTGGGTAGGTCGGGTTCAGGTGTATTAGGGTTGGGTCCAATCAGATCGGGTTCATTCGGGTTTAAGTCAACCCAAAATATGAGTAATATGTTTAAAAAATGGATGGTGCTATATTTTGTTAAGGATAAGGTACAAAATTATATAAAAAACTTATTCGGGTTCTCATGAACCGAAATTAGCCAAACACATATAATTTAACACCCGTCTCTATGTGTGGTTAACCCGAACACGATTTCTAACCTAATTTACTGGACATGGATAGTTATAATGAAGTTCGGATGTTGGTGGTGGAGACAACGGATGGTAGTGGTTAGGGGTGTAAATGAGACGAGTTGCTCGTGAGCTACTCGGGATCGGCTCGTTAAAAGCTCATAACGAGGCGAGCCTTAACGAGCTCGTGCCCGAGCTCGAGCCATTTTTTGGGCTCATTCATTAATCGAGTCTGAGCCTGAGCTTGATATATAAAGAACGTTTAGGCTCGCGAGCCTAAAGGAGCTCACACATATACATATAATTATAAATGTTAAATGAGTTTGAGTCCGAGCTTCGTTTCTAAACGAGCTTGCTTTTGACACATTTTTTTTTATAGTTATAGTAATAAAATAAAATAAATATCTACTCCCTCCGTCCCATATTAAGTGTTCACAATGAAATTTTAGGATGTCCCAAATTAAGTGTCCATATTGTACCTTCCAACCTATAAGATGAGACTTTAGTGGGTAAAAATAATATTTGATTGGTGGAGAGTGTAGTTAGTGGCATTTCCTAAAACTTTGTGCATTATGTAAGCGAACACTTAATATGAGACAGAGGGAATATTAGTGAGTCGAGCCTAAGCCCGAGCTCAAACTTTGTCAATAACCATCAGCTTGAGTTTATCTTTAGAGCTTGAAATGAGCTGAACTCGAGCTCTAGCTTCACAAAATCTAAATCAGCTGAGCTCGAGCCTAACTGAGCTTGGGCTCGGCTCGGGTCATTACAGCCCTACGCAACATACATCTTTATAGTTTGTCAGTATTCACAGTTGTGAATACTGACAAACTATAAAGATGTATGCTGCGGTTCACTTTTTAAGTTATCAATATGATACGTAATGTTTACGTTTGTCAATGCAAATATGTTGAGGATGTTAACTCTTTAATATTAGGCATAGTGGTAAGAGATTAATTACTGAAGTATGAATGTCATTAGGTAATTAATTAACCTTTATAGCAAAGAATTGATTAGCGCTAGCGCTTATATGTCATGCAGTCTACAAGATCTTTCTTTCATGACAGAAGAAGCATCACTCTAGGTAACCTAATGGGTGTTTCAAGCATTTTTGACCTCTCAAGAAGATCACTAAGAAGAGGGATACACTCGGATACACTATCTTTAAGAACCAAGACAAAATCGGACCCTAAATCAAAGCCTTGGTGTTTTGGTTTATGTTTATGCCAAAGAGATAATGTTGATGTCATCGACGTCTCTAGGAACAACAACAATGTACCCCTGGGTCACTTTCTTGAAGTTGAAAGAAGAGCGGCTCAAGATCATAAACAAGGTCAGCACAGTCCTCTTATTTATGGAGGGGATGAGCTCGCATTGGCTCAACCTTTTGACGAGTCATTGAACTCGTTGTTTGTGGATGGGCAAATCATGCCCCCTAGGTCAAGCCCTTTGTCGGGTTCCGATACTAATGTGAGAAGTGAGCGTAGAGGGATTAGAGCTCCGTGTTTCTAATGTATTATTATCCGTTTTGTGACGCTCGATTTTTTATTTTATTTTTTTATTTTTTATTTATTTATTTATTTATTTTTAATTGCACTTGCGAGATATAGTAAACAACCATAGTTTTGTTTTCTCTTGTTTGTAATATTATTGCAAGTTACTCGACTGAGTTTGTTCAAATTTTGCATCAGGTTTTGTTTTACTTTTCTTTTGTAATGTCAATTGTATAATTTGTAATCCATGACCTGTGTTTTTCTTTTAGTCATAAATATTAGGATTAATTTCTTATGAGCAAAAGAAAATAAATTTGAACTCTTGCAGTGTTTTTTAACATATCCTATTTGATGTTGTTAAAAGAGTAAAATGCAGAAATCGTCCCTGTGGTTTGCAAAAATTATAGAAATCGTCCCTGGTCTTCCGAAAGAGCAGGCGGCCTCCTTGTGGCGAAATTTTTGGATCATTTTGGTCCCTGGTTTTAACCGTCGTTAAGTAGATTTCATTAGCAATTACACATTAGCCCCTTTTGGGCAACGATCGTTCCAGCGTTCATCATTTAAACTAACGACCGTTTATAATTTTTTTTTTGTTTATTTAAAGTATTTCGACTTTTTATATACATTTTTTTTATAAAAACATATGCGTTTTTGTATACGTTTTTATGTAAGTTATTATATACGTATTTATAACAACATACACGCTATTATATATGGTATATAATATACCTTTTTATGTATGTTATTATATACTTTTTATATATGTCTTTGTATATGCTTTTATATAAGTTTTTGTAAATTTTTTATATACGTTTTTATACACGTTCTTATATACATTATTGTATACATTCTTATATATGTTTTATATGCTTTTATATACGTATTTATAAAAATATGTACGTTTTTATATACCTTTTTATATGTTTTTATATACATTTTTGTCTACATTTTTATATACGTTTGTGTATACGTTTTTGTATGCGTATATATACGTTTTTGTATACGTATATAAAAACGTATACACAAACGTATATAAAAGTGTATGCAAAAACGTATATAAAAACGTATAAAAAGTGTATAAAAATGTATTAAAAAGGTATATAATAACATATATGTTTTTATAAATACGTATATAAAAGCGTATAAAAACGTACTCCGTATATAAAAAGTATTAAAAAAACGTATATTAAATGTATACAAAAACGTCTACAAAAACGTATAAAAAATATATAAGAACATATATAAAAAATTATATAATAAGTATATAAGAATATATACAAAACGTATATAAGAACGTGTATAGAAACTTATATAAAAATGTATATAGAAACATATAAAAAATTGTATATAAAAAGCCTATAAAACTTATATAAAAATGTATATAAAAACGTACATAATTTTATAAAAAATGTATATAAAAAATCAAAAAAACTTTAAATAAACCAAAAANTTGCAGTGTTTTTTAACATATCCTATTTGAAGTTGTTAAAAGAGTAAAATGCAGAAATCGTCCCTGTGGTTTGCAATAATTGTAGAAATCGTCCCTGGTCTTCCGAAAGTGCAGGCGGCCTCCTTGTGGCGAAATTTTTGGATCATTTTGGTCCCTGGTTTTAACCGTCGTTAAGTGGATTTCGTTAGCAATTACACATTAGCCCCTTTTGGCCAACGATCGTTCCAGCGTTCATCATTTAAACTAACGACTTGTTTATTTTTTTATTTTTTTTTTTTTATTATTTTTTTTTTTTTGGTTTATTTAAAGTGTTTCGACTTTTTATATACATTTTTTTTTTATAAAAACATATGCGTTTTTGTATACGTTTTTATATAAGTTATTATATACGTATTTATAACAACATATACGCTATTATATATGGTATATAATATACCTTTTTATGTATGTTATTATATACTTTTTATATGTTTTTATATATGTCTTTGTATATGCTTTTATATAACTTTTTATAAATTCTTTATATACGTTTTTATACACGTTCTTATATACATTATTGTATACATTCTTATATATGTTTTATATGCTTTTATATACGTATTTATAAAAATATGTACATTTTTATATACCTTTTTATATGTTTTTTTATACATTTTTATATACGTTTGTGTATACGTTTTTGTATGCGTATATATACGTTTTTGTATACGTATATAAAAACGTATACACAAACGTATATAAAAGTGTATGCAAAAACGTATATAAAAACGTATAAAAAGTGTATAAAAATGTATTAAAAAGGTATATAATAACACATATGTTTTTATAAATACGTATATAAAAGCGTATAAAAACGTATATAAAAAGTATTAAAAAACCGTATATTAAATGTATACAAAAACGTCTACAAAAACGTATAAAATGTATATAAGAACATATATAAAAAATTATATAATAAGTATATAAGAATATATACAAAACGTATATAAGAACATGTATAGAAACTTATATAAAAATGTATATAGAAACATATAAAAAATTGTATATAAAAACATATATAAAAGCCTATAAAAACTTATATAAAAATGTATATAAAAACGTACATAATTTTATAAAAAATGTATATAAAAAATCAAAAAACTTTAAATAAAAAAAAATAAAAAAAAAAATAAAATAACGGTCATTAGTTTAAGGATGAACGCTGCAACAATTGTTGGCCAAAAGGGGCTAACATTTAAATGCTAACGGAATCCACATAACGACGGTTAAAACCAGGGACCAAAATGATCCAAAAGTTTCGCCACAGGGAGGCCGCCTGCACTTTCGGAAGACCAGGGATGATTTCTGCAATTTTTGTAAACCACATGGACGATTTCTGCATTTTACTCTTGTTAAAAATTACGTCATTTTATTTTTTAAGTTATTATTTTACAAATTGACTCAAATTCTTTTGGAAGTCCACAAACATATGAGATGGAAGTTTGATCACAAGTGCTTATCTTTTTCTCTGATTAAATATAGTATTAATGTTTAAATATCAATCTAAATTTAGAATAACATCATCAAGTTTGCAAAAGAAAAAAGGGGAAAAAACATCAAATAGATTCATTTATATATGTCTCATTTTCACCAAATTGGGTATAAAGTTTATATCCTTAATTCATTTCTGAGGTTAAAGAATACCTGGATGATTTTTCTAGATGCTTTAAACTTTAAAGAATACCTCGTAGAATAAAGTTAAGGAACCACCAACAGTCTCCCCGATGATTAATCTACAGATGGTTTTCTTTTATGAAACTTGTTTGAAGCCTTTTGAGCTCTTGGAGTCACCTTTAATGTTTTCTTTACTAAACAACTTTTAGTTAGCAATATTTTGTCATTTGAACATGATACTGTAGCTAGATGACACTTGCTCGAACATAATATGTTTTCATCACTAAAACAATTTTTGGCGATCTATATCTTTATTTTGTCATTTGACCATTATAGTGTAGATTACACTTGCTTCAAAATATGTCGGCTGTTTATTACTTTTTCAACTTTGGGTTAAATCAACAGACTTAGAATCAAATGAGAAGAATTCTTAAAATGAGAAAGATGAGAAATAACTATAATCACATATTAGAGATGCATCGACTTGAATTAGATGCATCTCTAATCTTTTAGATGCACCATAACATATTTTCTAGCTAAAAAGTAGATCCATATACATATATTAGATGCATTTGAGCAAATTAGGAAAATCCTATGTATTTTTCGTCCTCTGCGGGTCAAATTTGTTGCAAGTACTACTTTGCATCGTTTTCACTTCAAAATTACTTTTGAAACTAATAGGGATGCATCTAAATGAATAGAGATGCATTTAATTCAAGTCGACGCATCTCAAATATGTGGTTATAGTTATTTCTCATCCTTCTCATTATAAGGTTTCTTCTCACTGGATCCTTACCCTAAATCAACAACCATATTTAATCATTTTTTTAAAGTGTTAATTACACATGTCCTAAAGTAAAAGTCTTACAAACCCACGTACTGGGTGAGAAATGTAAAATTAAGGGGAATATTACAAAGAAAAAAAAGGGTTAATATCTGTAAAAAAAATAATAATGTGCTAATCAACACAACACACGAAGAAGGGATGGGAGTTCCAGATAGTGCACCCGTAGCCGTCTTTCATTTCGTTCGGTCAATAGCACAGTACTCATAGCATCTTTGGAAGCCGCTAAATAAACGTACAAGGTTTCCTTGGGTTTAGGTATGGATAGGGATAGAAGTTCTAGGATGAGCTTCTTTATAGCCTGCAAAGCTTCTTCCGCCTTTTTTGTCCACCAGCATTCCTTCCTGATCACTTTGCTGATGTTCTTAATAGTTTCGAAGAAGGGTAATGACCTTTCGGCAGACTGAGCGAGAATAGCGCTGCTAGTTTTCCGCTCAAACTCTCTGCATCTCCCGGAGTGTTTTTCGGAGATTTCATATCCGCTGTTGCGTTAGTTCTCTTCGGGTTAGCCCTTATCCCTTCGGATGTTACAATGTATCCTAGCCAATGGCGGAACTAGAACATTTTTTATGGGAGGGCCGAAAATTCGAAACACATGCTGATACGGCCCAACATGACCAGTCGCCTAGCCCACAACATCAAGCAACTCAAATCCAAACAAGGCCCGTAAGAGAAGTCAAGAAGCCTATGAGATATAGGATTGATTCACAAGGCTGCATGTTCCCACGTTTCATTACTGCATTGTGTTACTTTTGTTAAGCTGAAGAAGTCTCCGGCATTTTAGGAATGATAGTACATGATTAGATTAGTGGCATGAAATAAGGAACATGGGTCATGAACCCACATTCCCTGCATGTTTAAATTCGAAGTTGTTTTGCATTTTGGAATATACAGAAAATTGCTCCAATTTGTCTCCTACTTCTTCCTTTCCTCTCCTAATCTCTAATCTCATAGTGGTAACCAATCATTTGGTGCTTTCATTCATTCAACTCACCTGCCGCATGCCACCCGTCGGGATGCACCGGTGTGATAACCCACCACCACTCCCACCGATCTCGCTCACCCAATTCATTACAGCAACCAACATCACGCGGCTGACCGCAACACAACCAACTTACCGCCTTAATTGACGGCCACAAGACCTTAACCACCAAATCGGATGCCAAACAGCAACCACCCGAAACTTTAGTTACCACATAACACTACTTTCGGACAGCCCAAACACTAGACCGCAGGGAAGACTCCCCCATTGATCAAACTATTCCGGAAACAAAGAGGAATCCCTTCCTCGTCATAACCGAACAAACCCACAACCTACCAAAAATTCTGCTTCCATCAATTCGGATGGAACAGAACCCCTCGGTTGGATCTTATTTGCCAAAGGCATAAAGGTTCTTTTCGTATTACCAGTCACACGAAGGAACGGAATCGCCCAAAAAAAAAAAAAAAAAAAAAGAAAAAAAAATAACCGCATTCTACATTACGATGATGCTCTCCTTGGTACGCAACACTTAGACAACAACATCTCCCTCGGATCTGGGACACATTTAAACGAAAGCTTGAAACCGCGTTTCGGTCATTCCTATATACGAAACCAACGAGCAACCCCCCCCCCCACTTGAAATTAGCCAAACGAAGATGGTTCGGTAATNTACACCTCTATCAGCCTCCACCCACAAACCCTATTCCACACCAGCACCAACCCCACTTTACATCCAACCAAAACCATTACCATTTACAAAACTCTCACCCGAAGCCCTCCAACAACGCCGGAAAGAAGGCCTATGCTTTCGTTGCCCAAAAAAATTTGTCCCTGGACACAAGTGTTCCCCACCCCAATTCCTCATCATCGTGGATAACGACGACCACCAACCCCTACCGGCTCCAAACGACCTCGTTCCACAGGAAGAAACACCAACGCCACAATTGTTATCCTTATCCGCAGCCGCATATTTTGGTATGTCATCCTCCCAAACCTTACGGATCACGGGCTTCATCAACACTTACCCAGTCACGGTGCTAATCGATTGTGGCAACACCCATAATATTGTGCAACCACGCACAGCGAAACACTTAAATCTCCTTACCAAACCGCTGGAACCGTTCCGAGTTATGGTTGGCAACGGCCAATTTATCCATTGCTCAGATGTCACCCTCCAACTCTAGAAAACCAAATTTACAATTCCTTTTTTTTGTGCTTCTAATAGAAGGTGCCGATGTTATCTTGGGTATCTCGTGGTTGGGTGCACTCGGCACCATCACGGCGGATTTTTCGGTACCACAAATTTCATTTGTGGAAAACTAGAAGGGGGGGGGGGTTGAATAGTTTTACGTCCGTTTTAAAATTAATGAAAATATGTTTGTTTTAAAAACTTCGATTCTAGTTTATGTGATTTCAAGACGTGTACTATATGAACAAGTATATATTACTAACTAACTAAGCTAATATAGTGTAAGTAAATAAGTAATGAAAGGAAAGAGTTAGAAAGATCAAACCACAACACAAGGATTTATAGTGGTTCGGCTATAAGGTCACCTTCCTTGTTCCTACTCCACTCCCCGAGTCACCTACTCGAGAGTTTTCTTCACTAATGTCAATCAAACTCCTTGTGTTCGGAGAAACCTTACACAAACCTTTCGCTACACCGGCTTAACGACACAAAAGCTAGAATGTCGGGTTCTTAACCCTAAGAAGAATCAATCTCACAACACACGCACAACTTCTTCACAACTTGAGCACACCACTGACTTCGTCACTAATTCACACCACTACACAACTTCCTGCCCTACACAACTTCTACTTCTCACTAAAACTACTTATTACCAGCACAAACAACTATACAAATTAATGTAACAATATACACAACTCCTACAATACTTCTTGAAACTTTTGTTGTTGAGGAGTATTCTTCTTTTGCACTTTGGATGAGGATGGATGTGAGGGATTGAATCCTTGAAACAAGGAATTAGTAATCTAATGATCAAAAGGGTTTGGAAAAGGTGTTTAGAGAAGATTTAGATCTGAAAATTTTCGTGGCAAAAGGTGAGGAAAAAATCCCAGATTTA
>LBNU01028694.1:3182-13996 GCA_014162995.1 Artemisia annua | reverse complement strand
TTATTCCTTAAACAACTGAATTCTTTTTATATTTTTTTTCTTATAATTGATTACATATTTTTCTTTTAAGATAAGTAACTATATATATTAGTCTTACAATAGTCATTAAAATTATTTTAGTATATATATATATATATATATATATATATATATATATATATATATATATATATATATATATATATATATATATATAGAGAGAGAGAGAGAGAGAGAGAGAGAGAGAGAGAGAAGATTGGTTAAAATAAGAATGATAAGAAGAAATTACAATCACACATTTAAAATGCACCTACAAAAACTCATGCATCTCTCTTCAAACTTCTCTCCTTATTTAAAATGTGTGGCTAGAAATTCTTGTTATTCTTATCAGTTTTATTAATCTTCTCATCGGATCCCGACTATATAATTAGTTTATCGATAATTTGATATATTTTTGAATTCTCGTATTTTTCAATTTCATTTTTTTTATTTATTATTCGTATTATTTATTTGGTTTATGCATTTTAATTCGAATTAATGAAATTTGAGTTTGTTTGAAAAATAAAAATAAAAATGTCAGGTCTTAAAAATATCAGGTGTTAACGTATTATTGAATGTTATGATAGTGGGATGTTTTTAGGTGTTGGTGTAAGATCACTCGGTGTGGTCACCCAAGTGCTGTGTTAAGGGTGACGTGGAGGAGAATTAACGCACGTTAAGCCAATGTTACTATACCGTGCCTCTGCGTTAAGGTTGAACGTTAACCCCTGCGTTAACCTGGTAACGTTGCGTTAAAACTTTTTTTTTCTTTTATTTTTTTTACTTCCGATTTAGATGCATTTTGGTGGGTATTTTGGTGTGTGTTTGTATCAAGTGTGTGTGTTTTAGTGTGTGGAAAATGTGCAGGCGTGCAAGGTTGAAGAAAGCCAATTTTCGGTATTTTACATTTTCAGTCCTTTTTTNGTTTTTCAAAAGTAAAAAAAATTAGTTATTTTTAAATTTTAGTTTCGTTACTTTAAAGAAAATGTTTTTTGTATTTTATAAATGGAAAAGAATAAAGGGGTAGGGCCCAAAATGTGATGTTAAAGTTGAGTTATAATAAGATGTATTTTTTTTAGTTAAGGTGAAAATGTTAAAGTCGATGTGTCGATGACGTGACAGTGGGTGAAACATTAACCCAAGTGATGATACCTCATGCTCTAAAAGCGAGGATATGCTGACGTGACATTGAAAAGTGGGTGTTCTAAGTCAGTTGGTGAAGGCACAAGACTCATATGGTGCCAAGTGACACTTAACGTTGCCACAAAACCCGTTTCTCTTTTCAACGGAGTTATTTTGAGATTTTAAGTTTATGACTATTTTTTTTTTTTAAATGGTTAATTGAAAGCTAAATCAAGCATAGCAGGCTGGCTAGAAAAACAAGACACGTAATCTATTTTGGGAGTTGCCAAATGGGGCGCCATAGTTACAAAATAGAAGTTATGAATTAGTATAATGATCGATGACTCTTATTAAAAAGTGCTATAACTTTTCTCAACTACCATGTCTTACTTGGCAGTCATACACAAGCCTTGCAGTGAATTAATGTACACATTTTTTTACTAGGAAAACTCCATCCAATCCTTTGATAATTTGATGTAGTATTGCCAAATTACGCAAACTTCCTATCATGAATTGAAGTTTTGTTCGTAAGTTTATTTCAATGAGACATGTTATTCATTCAATCTACATAAGCAAACTGACCTTAAAATGTCTTTCATTTCACTATATTTTAGGAGCAACAACTGTATCTATTAACAACAACTACAAACCCAATCCCGCCAGGGAGGGGTATGGGGAACAACCGTATCTATTAACTTATATGGTTAAATTCAGATTAAAAGATTTGGAAGAGTTGTAAGTTGTATAAGATGCGCATTGGTGGATCATTGTCTTAAAGTGATCAAGTTTAATTAAGGTTTGTATTATGCCTTTTGTCACCATTCTTGTGCAAGGGAATGAAGGAAAATTCTAAACGTAGTCCAATGGGTTACGTTTAAGAAATACGGACACTCATAAATTGCTAGTACTTTCAGACCATCCACCCTGTAATATAACTACTCTCACCAACTAGCTAAATGTACTAACCTTTACTGCATGTTTCTATCTAATAAACGCAGCCCTTTGAGCTATAAATAGCAAAATCCGTGAATGAAAAGGAACTTTTTGAAAAAATCCAGCAATTTGAGACAGAAAGAGTCGAAAATAATATGTGTTAGTCAGTTGTCACGTACTGTCTACAACAACGGGCCATAAGTTTGGAAAATTTTGTATTTGGATTCTAAAGATTTGCAAATGAGCCCAATCAATAAAAGGCATTGAGGGTAACTTATGCATTTATTTTAATTGAGATCAAATAAGATCATTTTAAAAATTCTAAAAATAAGATCTATTCAAGAACTAATAAGAGGAGGACAAATGGCATTGAGGGTAACTTATGCATTTATTTTATTAAAATAAATAATTAATCTAAGAGTTGAGTTATTTAAAAAACCAAACATTCCTCACATACCAAGGGACTCATCCCCACCATCCATCTAAAAAGAAATCAATGGTTGAGATTAAAAGCATTTAATATTTCACTCATTTTTATAATTTAATTATCTCTTAAACCGTTAATCGTTAAGCGAAAATAATTATACCATCGCGATGAGCATTTAATTATCTTTCTATAGATATGCATTGTGATATACTTTCGACAAAAAAAAAAAAAAAAAAAAAATCGTTTTTTTCACGTTTTTTTTCGTGGCCGAAAAATATCATATGTGATATATCATATATGATATCATATATGATATTACATATCATATATATCATATGTGATTTTTTCGGCCACGAAAAAAAACGTGAAAAAAACGAAATTTTTTTTTTGTCGAAAGTATATCACAATGCATATCTATAGAAAGATAATTAAATGCTCGTCGTAACAGTATATTTTTTTTCGCTTAACGATTAACGGTTTGAAAGATATTAATATTTGAAAAAAGAGGATAAAAGTGGGTTTTTAAAATTGTTAGGATTAATCTCATCCATTAGATCAAATAAAGATGGAGGGAAGATGAATGGTGGAGATTAGTCCCTTGGTATGTAAAAAATATTTGGTCCTCAAATGATCTTATATCTTAATCTAAAAGGTTTAGTTTATGATATAAGATCATTTGAGGACCAAATAATTTTTACATACCAAGGGACTAATCTCCACCATTCATCTTCTATCCATCTTTATTTGATCTAATGGATGAGATTAATCCCAACAATTTAAAAAACCCACTTTCATCCAATTTTTCAAATATTAATATCTTTCAAACCGTTAATCGTTAAGCGAAAAAAAAATATACCGTTACGACGAGCATTTAATTATCTTTCTATAGATATGCATTGTGATATACTTTCGACAAAAAATTTTTTTTCGTTTTTTTCACGTTTTTTTTCGTGGCCGAAAAAATCACATATGATATATCATATATGATATTACATATCATATATGATATGCAATATCATATATGATATATCATATATGATATGCAATATCATATATGATATATCACATATGATATTTTTCGGCCACGAAAAAAAACGTGAAAAAAACGAAAATTTTTTTTTGTCAAAAGTATATCACAATGCATATCTATAGAAAGATAATTAAATGCTCATCGCGATGGTATAATTATTTTCGCTTAACGATTAACGGTTTAAGAGATAATTAAATTATAAAAAATGGGTGAAATATTAAATGCTTTTAATCTCAACCATTGATTTCTTTTTAGATGGATGGTGGGGATGAGTCCCTTGGTATGTAAAAAATGTTTTGTACTTAATATAACTCGACTCTTAATCAATAAATAGTAACATATTAAGTTAATTATTTAAATGGTCCTTTTGGTTTGTCGAGTATAACAGATTTAGTTATAATTTATGATATAAGATCATTTGAGGACCAAATATTTTTTACATACCAAGGGACTAATCTCCACCATTCATCTTCCCTCCATCTTTATTTGATCTAATGGATGAGATTAATCCCAACAATTTAAAAAACCCACTTTCATCCTCTTTTTTCAAATATTAATATCTTTCAAACCGTTAATCGTTAAGCGAAAAAAAATATACCGTTACGACGAGCATTTAATTATCTTTCTATAGATATGCATTGTGATATACTTTCGACAAAAAAATTTTTTTCGTTTTTTTCACGTTTTTTTTCGTGGCCGAAAAATATCATATGTGATATATCATATATGATATTACATATCATATATGATATGCAATATCATATATGATATATCATATATGATATGCAATATCATATATGATATATCACATATGATATTTTTCGGCCACGAAAAAAAACGTGAAAAAAACGAAAATTTTTTTTTGTCAAAAGTATATCACAATGCATATCTATAGAAAGATAATTAAATGCTCATCGCGATGGTATAATTATTTTCGCTTAACGATTAACGGTTTAAGAGATAATTAAATTATAAAAAATAGGTGAAATATTAAATGCTTTTAATCTCAACCATTGATTTATTTTTAGATGGATGGTGGGAATGAGTCCCTTGGTATGTGAGGAATGTTTGATTTTTTAAATAACTCAACTCTTAGTTTATATATATGTATATGTATATTATCCGAGTTAATTGTAGTGGTTTAGTTTACCTTATTTCATATGAATAACTATAAGAGATACATCTACATATAGAATAATTAGCCCTAAAAAATTTTAAGATGTCACGAAGTTACTTTTAAAGTAACATAAGTGTCATAATGTACATGCTACAAATGTTTTTACTAATTCATCTTACCCTAAAATTTTAATTTTTCATTTATTATATTTTTTAATTAGTATAATTTTGATTATGAAATTACACAAATAAATCAATAAAATTTCAAAATACATATTAAATTACAAAGCGAAAAATATAATTAAATTGTAACATTGCCATCAAGAACAAATCAATACACCTTTTAGAAATTTCCGACAAAATCAAACACAAAAAACAGAAAACTGTTTTTCCTAAACATTTGGACGTTTATTTAAAAAGAAATTTGCGAAGTGTTAAGTCTATGATTCAATATATATTACTCTTATTGTACAATATTTATAACTTTTTCATAGTTTCTTACACATAAATTTGAGTTTTGTTTATATTTATAAGCACTTTTTTACATACATCTCTTATATATGGGTCACGTATACTAAAGATTGTTAAAAATACTAACAAGATTCACAAAAGCAAACTGTTAGTAATGTATATTTGTAGAAATAATTTTTGTTAAACATGCTGCAAATACTTTCAAAATTTTGATATGGTGGTATTGTTAAATACAATATAAATCAAGTAATTATTACGTGTATGTATTTTTATGTCGTATACATGAAAGAAAAACACATTTTCTCCTACCTACTTGCGACTATAATCTACTATCAATTGCTTTGATGTCATAGCTTTTTAATATTACCGACAATCGGCTCGATATTGCCACAATATCGAGAGTGCGCTCTATAAAATTAACAAGAGTCCAGCCCACAAAATAAAACTTAACCTATTTCACTCACATAAAACAAACCTAATTATGCTCTCAAAAAGTTTAGCAGCCACTTTTCACTCTCAAACCACAAGTTAGATATGTCCTCTTCTATCTAATTGCAAAAAACATGTACCACACAAAAACTAATCCTGTAATTTATCCCGAACACCAAACAAGAATGAAGAACCTTTTTGACCTCTTGGTTGCAGCCCACAAACATTTTTTGGCTTCTAGATCCTATATACGAGTCTCGGGTAGGTAATTTTTTGTTCTTCTTGTGTATTTGACCGAAAGAAATGTGAGAATGAAACACGTTTGTTGTTTTGGGTAAAGGGATAAATTACCCATGGTAAATAAACACGTTTGTTTTTGTTCTTTCCTTTAAGTATTCGAATATTAAAAGAAAAGTTTTGTCTTCAAATAGATCTATGATGGTTGTATGTTCAAAAAACTTGTGAATCTTTGTAAGTTGAACAAAACTGAGATCGATTCTTCCTCTTGTGTTATTATTGTTTTGGTGGCCAATGATGTTTAATGGGTGTTTGAGGTCATTGATAACATGTTGTTTTGGTTTTCTTGCTGTAAATGAAAACCATTTTTTAGTTTGAGTTCTTCTTGTGGCATTGTAAATAGGGTAAAAGTCATATATTAGCAACGTACTTTCACAAATTTTCAAATCTGGGTAACAATTTTTTTTTTATTACTAATCTAGTCATTGAAACCGGCTAATTTGCGATGATATAGTAAATATTGTCACCGGCTACCTGCTGAATATGGAAAATGACTGACACGTCATTTTTTTAACGACCGTTAGTGGCATATTTTTTAGTCGTTATTCCCTTTATACTAACGACCGTTAGTCCTTTAACAGAAATTCGAAATTATAAAGTTTTTTATTTTTATTTTTTTTTTAATTTTTTTTCTCGTTTTCATCCATTTTTCTTCCGCTTTCGTCCGTTTTATTACGTTTTAGTCCGTTTTTCTTCTGTTTTCGTCCGTTTTTAATACGTTTTAGTCCGTTTTTCTTCTGTTTTCGTCCGTTTTTATTACGTTTTAGTCCGTTTTTCTTCCATTTTCGTCCGTTTTTCTTATGTTTTCGTCCGTTTTTCTTACGTTTTCGTCCGCTTTTATCCATTTTCGACCGATTTTACACGTTTTCGTCCGCACTTACACGTTTTCGTCCGTTTTTCTTACGTTTTTCTTCCGTTTTCGTCCTTTTTCTTACGTTTTCGTCGTTTTTCTTACGTTTTCGTCTGTTTTTCTTCCATCTTCGTCCGTGTTTCTTACGTTTTCATCCGTTTTTACACGTTTTCGTACTTATTCATCCGTTTTTACTTATTCATCCGCTTTTCCGCAGTAAATAACTTAAAATTTGGATTTCTTACTTATTCATCCGCTTTCATCCGTTTTTACACGTTTTCTTCCATTTTTGCACGTATTCATTCGTTTTTTCACGTTTTCGTCTGTTTTGCACGTTTTCGTAAGTTTTTAAACGTTTTCGTCTATTTTTCTCACATATTGCATTTTCAGGTTAAAATCTCGCGAGTCTTGATGTAAAACATCATTCCATACAACTTTCGTGTTTTACACTTTTGATGATTTGGAAAAGAAAATGGTCAAAATCATGATTTAAAATCGATACTGAAACATTTTTAAAAAATGTCAAGTTTTCTTTTAGTATACTTACCTAATCACAAAAAATATATATATACGAGAATGAATAGTAGAAGTGAGTAGTAAAATGTATAAAATCGGACAATAACGGATAAAAGCGGACGAAAACGTAATAAAAACGGACGATAATGGAAGAAAAACGTAATAAAAACGGACGAAAACGGATAAAAACGGACGAAAACGTGTAAGTGCGGACGAAAACGTGTAAAATCGGTCGAAAATGGATAAAAACGGACGAAAACGTAAGAAAAACGGACGAAAACGTAAGAAAAACGGACGAAAACCGAAGAAAAACGGACGAAAACGGAAGAAAAACGGACGAAAACGTAAGAAAAACGGACGAAAACGTAAGAAAAACGGACGAAAACCGAAGAAAAACGGACGAAAACGGAAGAAAAACGGACGAAAATGGAAGAAAAACGGACGAAAACGTAAGAAAAACGGACGAAAACGGAAGAAAAACGGACGAAAATGGAAGAAAAACGGACGAAAACGTAAGAAAAACGGACTAAAGCGTAATAAAAACGGACGAAAGCGGATGAAAAACGGATGAAAACGAAAAAAAACTTTCTAATTTCGAATTTCGGTTAAAGGACTAACGGTCGTTAGTATAAAGACTAACGATGCAAATTTATGTGAGGAACACAAGGGTATTTTAGTCAGTTAACTAAATCAGCAGGTCATATTTACTATATCGTTGCAAATTAGCCGGTTTCAATGACTATATTAGTAATAAAATAAGTTTGTTACCTAGATTTGAAAATTTGTGAAAGTACGTTGCTAATATATGGCTTTTACCCTTGTAAATAAGCAGTGTGTCTGATTATTTGTTAATGGATTTGATGTTGTAGTTGTATTATGTATTCCAATATTTTTTTCTTTGAACTCGGATGTTATGGACCATTAAACAAAGCTGCTTCGTTATTTTTTTCATTAATCTATATTTTTGACTGTTATTACTTGTATTAACCTATTGATTGGTTTGTACTGTGTGTTTTATTAATTGTATTTTGTGGAAGCAAACTTTGTCATGTTGCTTGGGTTCTTGGCTATGAGTACCTGTATACATGAGTTGGATTCTAGAAATGCAGTCTTTTTATTTTTTTGGATTATGGTTTTAACAATAGATTGGTAGCTAGCTTGCTTAGGTTGCACCATGTGGTAAAATGGTTGTATATTTTAGTGGATGAGTGAATTAAATTGTGAATTAATTGTATGCGTTGATTAGTGTTTTTTTAGTTTTTTTTTGCGCTTAGCATACTTGTGCTTTATGTTTTATCACTTGTGCTTTATGTTTTATCCCTTGTATTTTACTTAAAATTTAAATATAAAAATCTTAAAAAATAAATATGAGAAAAGATGCTTTATAAGTAGTATAGATTTACTTGCTACACTTATAAGACTCGAATTAATGGCCACTGAGAAAGTGAGACTTATCAATTAGATAATGTTAATCATAAGAAGACGAATAAATTACTCATTCTATTCATATTAACATCATTTACATATAACAGTTTTGTTGTAGTGTAAAATAGTTTTTCTTATTTTTTTGTCCTCACTTTTTAGGAGGCCTATTTTCGGTTACGGCACATGGCCTCACAAATTGACGGGACGGCCCTGGTCTCATAGTCTGTGTGTCATACTTTGAATGACCAGTAAGTTGTTGTGGGGCATGATGCTGAAGGATAATGGCCTAATGGGGACTAATCAATGACTGTTGGTCATTCAGAAGCTGACACTTAGGCTGTAAGATCCTTTTTAACATGTGCCCCTGAAGTAGACAAACCCTATCATGAATGGTATTCCATTTTTCGTGGAAGCTTCTAGACATTTACATAGGTAGTGATGGCAAAAATGAAACAAAAAAGAAAGGGAAATGATTAATAGACCTAATATATGAAACTAATAAGAGACCTAATGCTTAAATAACTTGTATCTCTTATTAGATCCATCTATCAAGGTTCAAAAAGAAAAGAAATAGAATCTTAATTTGGTTTTATGGAACTACCTTATTGTTCAACAGATTAAACACGCCAACTACCCATCTTTTTAGAGCTCGATTTAATGAGAAATAATGAGAAATAATGTTTGTGGATTTAATGAGAAATAATGTTTGTGTTTTAGCTCAAGGCTTAAGAAGGCCTCGATTTCTTATAATCTGGACTTCATAGACTGGTCGCTTATTATTAGTTCAAGTTGAGTTGGAAAGTCTCAAAAGTACTCCGTAATAGTTATTCGAGAAGGTAATGCATGTTTTATTGTGGGTATCTTTAGCCTTAACATATATTGACCCTATTGATTTCACTAGACCGACCCTTTTGGTACGTAATGTTTCATCTCATCAAATATTGTATCATTTCGCTTTAAAAATATTATTATCTTTAGTCTTAAAAAATCACATTTATTTATTTATTTATTTTGTTTGTGTAAAACCTGTGTCACCTTTGGAGTCCTTCGGACGACTAGTCAAGCAATAAACCTCGGATCACAATAAACGCGTAGGCCTCGGCCCCGGGTTTTGTAACCCAGGACCAAGCGTCCGGCGTGAGAGGTAAGTACTGGGTGGTGGTAATAAAGTGGTGTGGTGTAGAATATGCAGTAAATGCTGAAAAAATATAAAGTGAGGTAAATGAGAAGTATTTATAGCTGG
Organism: Artemisia annua; assembly: GCA_014162995.1. Classification (NCBI taxonomy): domain Eukaryota; kingdom Viridiplantae; phylum Streptophyta; class Magnoliopsida; order Asterales; family Asteraceae; genus Artemisia; species Artemisia annua. The sequence continues at coordinate 4,119 of LBNU01028694.1, read as the reverse complement.
TACTGCCAAATTGTCACCTCTGATTACTGTCGGAATAGTGCCGGTAGTACGAGGTACCGCCCGCAACTGTCCTGGACATTATGGAGGTCTGTGGCGGTCAAGCGCAATAGTTGTCGCCCGATGCTTGATGTCTGAGGCAGCTGAGGTCGTGGCCGACGGCGTGCAGACATTGAACCGTGGAGGAATAAGCAGGGGGTTGGAAGGCGCGTCTGTCGCTGGGCGTCCGGCATAGAGGTGCGTCCGGATGTCTCTTCCGTCCGGTATCAATGAAGTAACGCTCCCTGGCGTATAGTACACAATCATGTCCCCCCCCCCATGTCATGTCATAACTTCTCAAGTTGTGACGTGACACTTAACTTTCCCGGAGGACTAATCGCACTATCCTGGATGCTTCGTCCGGACCTCGGTTTGTTTCCTTTGTAATAGCATTCGGGCGGGGTATATGGTTGGGTATTAAATTCAGTTATGAAGTAGGCCCAGAGAGAGCCCATTATGATCCTCGATGAGTCGATGCTCTTCATATATGTATCGTGGATGAGCATGACGATCGTTGTCCACGATGTGTCAGGGAACAGTTGCGTGGAAGGTGGAGATTGAACCCGTAAACCTGACACGAACGCAGGAACGTTTGATTACCCTTGAATATTTCAGACTATATACTATCCCGAACGTGGGAGCTCGTGAGTTGAGATATTCCAGCGATTCAATGGATTCAAGGATTATATATAACGAGATTATACAATGTTATATATACCTATTTCTAGATACTCTCTTATACTTTCCTACTTCTTCTCATAACCTTCCGGCAACAATCCTTCCGTCGTCAAATCAGGTGGTCTCTTGCCGATTACTTTGATTCTTCACAGTTGAGTTGCATTACCCTCGTCCTATCGTATTGTCGTCAGCGTCTCAGAAGAGGTTGCCTCCGGTTCGGGCT
>LBNU01028690.1:23477-38682 GCA_014162995.1 Artemisia annua | reverse complement strand
CGACGAGATTTTCCCTTGTCACTACGAGTTCGTCGAGTTTGTTTTAGAGCGAGAGGACGCAAGGTGGGATAGATGGACTCATAGATGCTATCGTCAAGATCGGGATAGTGCTCGATAACATGATGATAGAGACGAGTGAGGAACATTCCATATGGGAGATTGGCTTTTGGAGTTTTACTTGCGCACTCAATTTGTTTGATGAAGAAGTAGGCCAAATTGTACGGTTGCTCGGCAACGATACAATACAACATATGAGCAAGGCACGCCGGGAGATGGTCCCGATGGCCTCCGGTACCGAACGCATTCTCTCGAATGAGTTCCTCCCAACGCTTCATGTTGGGGCCTAATTCTTTCAGAAGAATTTGATATTCGGAGATTTGGACATTTTTTGATTTGATTTTGCGAGTGGTGGTGACACGTTCCAAACCAAGAATTTGACGAATTTCGTCGGGAGAAGGAATGTGGGAAAGATATGGACCGAAGGTAGGACGACAACGCTCAAGAGAGTCAAGATCCCATTCATTAGAAAAAATGGCTTGACTTCTAAAAGGGATTCGAAGGATTTGACCGAATTAGTCGAGAGTTAAGGTGATGAATTCGTGTTGGATCATGAAAGAGATGAAGATCATACCAAGGTCATCGGTTTAAACCGTGACTTGGCTATAGAAGTCGATAAGCAAACGAGGGATGATGGGTTCATTTATTTCGTAGAGACAATCGAAATTGATGCTTGTAAACAAGCGATCAATGAAGTCGGATTGAGAATAAGCACGATCTACTACACGTCCCTCATGAACGTTTCTATCCTCAATTTGACGATATAGATGTCCAATGGAAGGAGATGTAGTAGGGAGTTGGGAAACTTTTGGAATGTAATTTTTGGTTTGGGAGATATCTTCGGTAGTTGCTTTTGGCATTTTCACCTAAACACAACAACAATACAACAAGACCACAATAAATATAAAAAAAAAGAGGGATGTATGTATTGTTATAACATATGTTGGAACGTAAACATACTTCGACTCTAATACTTTAATCCTAAGAAGTAGTTTACTATGTTCCGTATTTTTATTTTTAACTCGTCCTAGATATATTTTACGATGTCTAACAAGTAGTTATGGACCAATCCAAACGTCCCTTTAAACATCTTAATATATCATGAAATTTACTAGATTTACATTAGATTGTAAAACTAGCCCTTTCTTACGAGTTTCTTATGCATGTGATTTGTTTTCGAAAGAGATGGTTTATATTTTGACTCAAAAATACCATTTTTCTTACTAAACCAAACGCTTCCTTAACTAGACACTTATGTTACTAGTATGTCAATATATATATATGAATTATATATCTTGACAACTCCAAATTACTAGTTTTAAATTTATAATCTTGACAACGTTTTATAAAAATTACAACGACTTAATTTCGACATTATTTGGATATAATCCAAACACCCTCTTATCGTATACAAAAATATTTTTTACTAAGTCGAAAAATATAGTTTCATGTTTTACAAGTTATGAAAACATAATATGATTAGTTTTAACAAGTTTTTATAGCATTATTCAACAATGTGTTTACGAAATTTTTTGAAAAGGAGTGTATGAAATTTTTCAAAATTTTTCGACAAGAGGGTTTGTTATTATTAGTTCCTAGTGTTAATTATGCATCCTAATCCTAAGGGAAGCATTTAGTTATGGAAATCCTAGAACCAATTCGAAAGAAATTATATAACACCCTAAAATCCTACGCCTTCATTTGAACATTTAATCTTGAACATAACATAAGTATGTGAACCTTATAATTTAAGAACTACAAAGTACTTAATATATATCCTAAGCTATGTTATAAAATTCAGTACATTTGGTTTATATGACAAAATATCACATGTATCACATGTCAGGGATGGACCAAAATATATATATTAACTTGTACACATAGTTAACGTGCATAAAGACTAGATATATTTGAAAGTTTTGAAATGAGGCTTGGTCTACTTTGACTCTCCCCAAGACTCGGCAGAATACTCATTTTATCCTCCCACTCCTCTTATTTTTTTCAACAAACTTTTCACACATCCTTTTCACCTACAAAACCCTAGCAAACTCCTTCATTTCGGCAGCTAGAAATCTGTGTAATCGAGTGGTAAAAAGGACTGCACGACAAGGTAGAAAGGTGGTATTCAATCGTGGTGTTTCTGGTTCAAAGGAGGGGATCGAGTGGGTGACACTTCTGGTTTTGAAGTGGTGTGTTTTGGTCGTGGTGTTTTGATCAGATTCGAAGGCCTTGGATTGCTTTGGTTTGATTTTGCTCGTGGTGTCATTTGGTTCCTTGTTCTTTCATTTCGATCACGCTTCGAGGGTATCTCGTATCACCTAGTTTATTCTTTCCGTTTTTTATCTATTTATACACGTATAATTTGAATATATGAAAACTGAAAATCAGATATTAGGAAACATGTACGTGTATGATAAAGGCTCATATGAAACAATAAAATCTCGACACATGAAATCACAGAAATATTTACATGAAATAACAAATGAAACCATAAACGTCAACCTTATATATTTTTCATTCGAATTGATGTTGGTACGTGGGTTTGATCATTTAAATATGCTCCTTAGTTTGGATCGGATTTATATATGTTAAAACCTGGATATATATACGAATAAAATATGGGAGAAAAGCATGCATGGTTACATGTTGGAATGTTACTTCACGTGGGTGTCTAACATGAATTCTTTTGGTGTGTATTGTTGTGTGTAAAATGCATGTGCATGGAATAAAGGGTGTTTTGTTTCGGCTTATTGTTCTAAATCAAGAGTGTGTGTTGTTCGACTTATTTTCTAAAACAGAAGGATGTTGGTTTCGGCTAATTTTTCATGCACAAAAGGTGCGAGTCTCGGTTTAAATATAAAAACAAAGAAGGTGTTTGCTTCGGTTTATTTTAATCACAAAGATGGCATCACGGATTTGTTTTACTATCAAAATATAAAGGGTGTCGTGTGTATATGGATGAAGTGAACCGATATCGGATTTTAAGCAAGTATTACATGATTTTATAAAAAATCTTGGGTCGTCGCGGCATAAATATTAAGATCGTATGTACATTAATAAATTATATAAATGACGGGTCTAAAATTATTATCTTAAGATTAATTTATTAAAAAAAACTTTAAAATAATTTTATTTGACTTTTAATATTAATTTTGATAATTTACATTCTAGACCCTAAACTTATAATATTGATATTTTAAGACCCAAACTATTAGATTGTTCATTATAACCTTAAAGTATTAAATTACAATTTTGGGAACTTACTAAATATTGCAAGTTACTAAAAATAGAAAGTTTCTAAAAATGGAAGAAACCTAAAATGAGTAATCTATTTAAATCGAGCTTATAAGTAATACTTGATTATTAATTCGTGTAGATCCGTCGAGGAGGGAGTAGTTTCGATATCCGTTTGCTTTCTGTGGTTTGGTGTTTGCTTTGCATAAGGTACAAATATTCTATCCCTTCTCGGTAGGGACTTCTCATGACTCTTTGATCCTTGACTTTGCTATGATTCCTTTTGATATGAGCCATTGCTATGATCCCTTTTGCTTTGATCCATGTGATATGATTCGTTGATATGATTCCTTTGATATGGTTCTATGATTTGATATCCGTCTGCTATTCGTTTGCTATGATATGATTCAGTTCAGTTTGATATGTTCTGTTCGATATGATATGATGTTGGATATGATATGATTTGTTCTGTTCTTATGACCGAGTTTTTATTCTACTCATGGAGGTACCATGGGCGTGTCATCGAGGCACCGATGGCATGACACTTTCTGTGGAGGTGTGATTGATCCACGGCATCCCTATTTTGTCGGATATATTATGTGATCACTTAGATATTATGATATGTATGATTTGCTTTTAGGGGGGGGGCGTATGGATGCATCCTAGGTATGTCGGATTTTGTGTAGGTGAATGTGAGTGTGTGCTTACACTTCTCACTTGGAGCTCACGACTCATTTGGTTAGATCTAATGAAACTTAGTCCATTCATTTATGAATGATAAGTCGTACTCATTACAAAAAGAAAAACAAAAAAAAAAAAAGGAATCTTACCAACAACATTTAGGAAGAAACCAAAGAACAAAAAAAGAATCTTACCTTCAGGTGTCCATATGTTGTTTCTGTTTGTTTTTTCTTACTGTATACATGTGAATTCATTTTACTTTTTGCCTCCTTTTTTATTATCTAAACTACCAAATCATTCAATGCAGGGAGCAGGTTACAACTTAATTTGTTGTCTTCAATAAACTTATCACAGGTAAAAAGCGAAGATGCTAATATAAAATCTGTTTGTTCATTCTTCCCTACATTTTCTTATTTGTTTCGACCCTTTTATTATTCAAATCTATTTACTAACTGTTATGATTCTGCTGATATACAAAAAAATTCTTACCATGCACTATATACATATATATATATATATCTATTACATTTCTTGCTTTATAGATTACATACTCCTTATCTATGCTACATTTCTTATAAGTTTATATACACAAGTGTAAGTATGCCTAGAAGGTTGTTAAGAATAGATTCACCATACGTTTTCGGCAATTATATGTCCAACCTTACCGGTGAAAATGGATTAGGAAACCAAACATTAATTGGTAATGAAAAGAAGTTAGGTATTAATACAACTGGAATGCCTTACGATGGTTCACCAAACATTAGTGAAAACCATACCTGCTCTACAAAACGTGCATTCCATGCAACTTCTTCATATAACAGCTCCACTGTTTTACAACCACAACGAAAAAAAACACGCTCATCCGAAATATGTGAAGAACAACAACATCCATCAGATTCTGTATCAATAGTCACTGACGACGCTTTCAACCTGAAAAATGATAACAAAAACCCTCAATTTATTCCAACGTCTGGAACCATAAATCACAGTGAGAACAAACTTAAAGGTACTTTCATCATTATCTTTTTTTTTACCAGTATATACTTAACCTATATTATTGGTAAATGTCTTAATACCTTTTGCAGGTGCAACATGGTCTCCTTGGGGTTGGTATCGGTTACCACCCATGTTAGCAGCGTACACATGCTCGTTATGGACGTTACAAGTTGTTGGACATTCGTAATATGAATGGGGACCACCACAAGTTTCGCAACTTGGGTTAACTGCATTGACGATATGAGATGGTTGTTCCTTGTGTTGAATTAAAATTCCCATTTTTTTTGTAAGAGCAGCAATAGCTTCAGCATTTTGTTTGGTTATTGACACAAATTCATCGTTATCCTTGTTATTAGCACTTGACACTTGTGTTTTGTTTCGTGAAGTTCGCACTCTTGCTTTGTTTTCGATGATCGTGAATGCATCTTGAGTGTTTCGAGATAACAAATTACCACCAGCAGCAGAATTGAGCGAATCTTGATCAGCGGGATTCAAACCATTATAGAACGTATCAATTTGGTGCAATTCAGAAAACCCGTGATTCTGACACTTTTCAAGTAATTCTTTGAATCGATCCCAAGCCTCGCTAAATGATTCATCGAAAGCTTGTTGGAAACGAAAGATTTGAGTACGAAGATTTGAGGTTTTTGAAGGTGGACAGAAATGGTTAAGGAACTTGCTAGCCAAATCATCCCAAGTATGAATCGAATTGGGGGGTTCTTTGTCTAGCCAAGTACGAGCAGCTCCTTTGAGAGAAAAGGGAAACAATTTCATTTTGACAACATTATACGGAACTTGGTTGATCTTAATTGTTTCAGCAATGTCGGTTATGTTCCGAATATGAACATGAGGATCTTCGTGATCAAAACCATGAAAGGATATACCCGAAATGAGATTGAGTAATCCATGATTGATTTCAAAATGATTTGCTTGAATGTCGGGAATAACAATGGCTCTCCTCACACCTTGGAAAGGCGATTGGAGTTGTTCCTCCATTGGACATAAATCATGAAGAGGTTGGTTACCACCCACCGGCGGGTGTTTACCATTGTCTTGTGCACCGTTGTTGTTGTTGTTATTATTCATCTTGGTGATGAAATCTTGAGGATCACGTAACTCGGGTACGTTCCTTTGTTTTCGTCTACGACGACTGCGGTTAGAAGGCACTGTAGAAGAAGAAGAAGAAGACTCGTTCAAGTTAGACTTGGAACGAGTGATCATACAAATCAAAATAAAACAAAGTGAAAAATAAAGTAGAAAGGAAAATCTTTTTGGTTTTTATAAGTTTATAAAAGAAAAGAGAAAATATTTTTGGCTTTTATAGGTTTTATAATTTTTAGTTGTTTTTATGTTTAAGAAAAGCGTTAACTTCTAAAAGAAGGTTCTTCAAAACACAAGTCTCGAACGACAAATGACTTAATCTTTTCAACCGCTCCCCGGCAGCGGCGCCAAAAACTGATCGCGGAAAACCAAGCGGTGAAGCTTGTAAACCACGGGTCATAGTCCCAATGAGGGTTGAAATTGATCTTGTCACTCGAGTCGTGAGTTATGTGAAGTGAATTGGTTCAAAAGATATGATTTGGTTTTAGTTATACTACGAAACTTGGTTAAAGACTTAAATGAAATAAAGAACGAGAAAAGGAGAAATAAGTTGAACGATAAAAGAAAACATAAGTTGAATAACACGTAAAGAAAATGAAATAAGAAAGAGAAACTGTTTTTGATCTTTTAGATTTAATTGATAAAAGAAAAGTAAAGTAAATGTTTAAAAGATAATAAAACTATTGAAATGAAAAATAAACTAAGTTAAAAAATTTAAAAGAAAATTCGACAGAGTAACGGTAGGAAATGAAATAAAGAAAACTCCACTCGATAAACGATGGAGTGTAAATAAGCCTAGAACGGCTTTAGAAATAAACAAGACACGACACTAAAAAGACTAAGACTCGAAAACTAAAGTGAACAAAAACTCAAACTAGTTAATAAAAGTGAAACTCGCTAGGTTTCAAAAGCAAACTTGCTAACTTAAAAAGCACCAAACTCGCTGGAATTAAAAGAACAAACTCGCTAGGTTAGAATTGATACTCGCAAGAATTTAAGAACCATACTTGCTAACTTAAAGAACATACTCGCTAGGTTTCAAAAGACAAACTCGCTAGAAAGAAAAAGCACCAAACTCGCTAACTAGAAACTCATACTCGCTAATTCACTTGGACCATACTCGCTAACTAGTTGCCAAGACCAAACTCGCAACACAAAACTAGCATACTCGCTAGAAATTTGACTCCATACTCGCTATAAAAATACCAAACTCGCTGGAACATATTTTCATACTCGCTAACAATTTAGAAAACCCCATACTCTCTAAACCCTAATATCTAAACTCGCTAGGAACAAAAGTAGAAGCTGCCAACTTTTTTTTACGTAAAAAAATGTTTAAAACAAAATAAAAACTTTTGTAAAACTAAGTAATAAGCTAGATAAAAACTTTAAAGAAGCCTTTACAAGCTAACAAAACCCAAATAAGCTCAAGTCATCATAAAGAGGCACGAAAATTTCTTTTCATGCAAAGGTGGTGCAAGACTTATGTAAGCTTATTGTGGATCAAGATAGAAGTAAAGAAGCTTGAATAAGATGAAGAAATATAAAAGAAGGATTGAAATAAGCTAGGAAATAAGCAAAGTAAAATGACTAAGACATGAAATAAAAGCTTGCATTAATGAAAATTACACTACAACTTGAAATAAAACTAGAAACTAACTAAGGCTAACCACTCAAAATGAAGCTAGGGGAGGGTATTTAAGGGAGCCATGGTGGCTTAACCTTTTACAAATTGACACTTAGCCCCTTAGTCTTCCAAATTTTGTGAATACAAAGCATAAACTAGAGATACGACGCTATTTAACTTTCTAAAACTACAACTTGAGTCCTTGTAACTTTGAGGTGATGTGTTGACGAGCTTTCCAAAGATCTTCAATAGTATAAAAGTGATCACTTGCTCGGATTTAGGAAGTTTTAGCTTCATAATCATCTTTGAGCTTTGATTAAGCGTCTCTTGTACTTTCTTGAGCCTTTGAGAAATAATTCGTCTTCACGGGCTTTTCACAAGCAGATTTCATCTTTTACTTCACTTTCAAACTCTTTTCCACATCTCGTGCTCGTTTTGGGCTTTTAGGTTGCTTTTCATGTTGTTTTTGCAATATCCTTACCTGCACAGTCATAAACACAAAAACACGATATCCTTGGCTTTGAACGTTAGTTTTTGGTCTATAATAGTCTAATAATGGTGAATAAAAGGTATGTGAATAAGCACATATCACCTCCTTTTTTATTATCTAAACTACCAAATCATTCAATGCAGGGAGCAGGTTACAACTTAATTTCTTGTCTTCAATAAACTTATCACAGGTAAAAAGCGAAGATGCTAATATAAAATCTGTTTGTTCATTCTTCCCTACATTTTCTTATTTGTTTCGACCCTTTTATTATTCAAATCTATTTACTAACTGTTATGATTCTGCTGATATACAAAAAAATTCTTACCATGCACTATATACATATATATATCTATTACATTTCCTGCTTTATAGATTACATACTCCTTATCTATGCTACATTTCTTATAAGTTTATATACACAAGTGTAAGTATGCCTAGAAGGTTGTTAAGAATAGATTCACCGTACGTTTTCGGCAATTATATGTCCAACCTTACTGGTGAAAATGGATTAGGAAACCAAACATTAATTGGTAATGAAAAGAAGTTAGGTATTAATACAACTGGAATGCCTTACGATGGTTCACCAAACATTAGTGAAAACCATACCTGCTCTACAAAACGTGCATTCCATGCAACTTCTTCATATAACAGCTCCACTGTTTTACAACCACAACGAAAAAAAACACGCTCATCCGAAATATGTGAAGAACAACAACATCCATCAGATTCTGTATCAATAGTCACTGACGACGCTTTCAACCTGAAAAATGATAACAAAAACCCTCAATTTATTCCAACGTCTGGAACCATAAATCATAGTGAGAACAAACTTAAAGGTACTTTCATCATTATCTTTTTTTTACCAGTATATACTTAACCTATATTATTGGTAAATGTCTTAATACCTTTTGCAGGTGCAACAACTATGCCTTATATGGCCTCTTCTGTTCAAATAACAACCACTTCAGCTGACAGAGATAAACAATCACATTTGATTCCAATTCTGCTGAACACACCCACAGCTTTAAATATGGTTGCCAAAAGCGTACAGTTGCACCAATTTACAAAAATAGAAGTAACAGTGACAAAAGATGCAAAGGTACTCCACTTTCCATTAATGTTGAATTCATCAATGCAGACCTAACACACTTAATAAATAATTCTTAAAAGTTTTTAACTATTCAGACTTAAATACACAATATTTTGACTCCGTTTGTTCTATGTATTTATATTAATGAAAAGTCTGGCATTACACCAACCTACAGCACTGAAAAATCTGGCGTTACACCAACCTGTAACACCTCTTCAGAGTTACATCAGCAGTTTACAAACTCTTCTCTCCCAATGTCCACCCAAACAAATGAAAGTACAAATACTTTTTTACGCTTATTGATGCACATAAAATGTTGACCATCATTAAATGCACATGTGGTTTGTACTTTGAGTATAACATCTGAGTTAAAAAAAAACCACTAACGTAACATTAAATACATGTAACTTATCGCAGACTCAACTACAAGAATTTAACGTATCATTAAATACATCCTACTTATTATAAATTAATAGTGTGCATCAACTACCCAATTATTATGTAATCAATGCTCATATAAGACATTACTGTTGTTACAGGTTTGTTTACTAACAAAGGCAAAGGCATACTATTCGAATCATGCGACACACATTTTATGAACAACCCTTTGTCTACACCTATACCTACAAACGCAGATCATCACGGTAAAACTGCGCCCATACATGACAGAACCATGCAACAAAATGATCCAAGTACAAGTGATTCTGCACTTCGATATCAGATTCATACAACCAGTCGTCAAAATAAATGTAGGAATTGACGTAGCCAACAATCACACAGGAATTCGGTCGCTGACCACACACGTACTAGCTCAACTACATCATCTAACCAAGGTAGGCAACCTTAAATATTTAAATGAATTTATAGACTAATGAAGTAAATAAACAAATTTCCTTTCTTTTATATTATCTTAAATTTTAGCATGAATAAAAAACATACCTAACATTTCCATATACTTTTTTTTACAGATGTGTCTCACTTATACATAGACATTGGAGACTGTCAGTATGCGTGCCAGTATTGCAATGCAACATTCTGGTACAGTGAACGGTTGAAAACATCTTCTCAACGGCAACCGATAAAATATAATAAATGTTGTAGAGGTGGTCAAGTGCACTTTGAAAGAGAATTAGACCCGCCAATGTATTTCAAACAGCTTTTTAAAGATAAAAACACTTTTTGGATAACATCCGGGCATATAATCAAATGTTTAGCATGACGTCGTTTGGTGCATAGACAGATAACTCAGTTAACGACGGAAGGGGTCCATACGTGTTCAAAATTTCAGGAGAAATCCACCATTGGATAGGCACAATATGTCCTACCAATATAAATGGACCGAAATTTATGCAGCTTTATATCTACGATACAGAAAACGAGGTTGCTAACAAGATGAAACCTTTTGGTGGAAAAGATGGAAGTCACTTACAAGCTGAAATAGTACAGAGTTTGATACAAATTTTAGACGACAACAATGAACTGGTGCGCACATTCAGAACAGCAAGAGAGAAATGCAATGAAGCCAATGTAACTGAATTCATGATTCAGCTTTACAATGTAGTTGGAACACGTGAATATCAGCTTCCTTCTTCAGGAACTGTTGGAGCAATAGTGTTTGAAAGTGGCGCGAACAGTCAAACAGACTACAATGTAATTATAGAGTATAAAGACCGAGACCCTCAACGAATCAACAAGCTTCATAGCTCATACATCTCTCCAGTATCCTCTTCTGTTTGTGTACGGCCAGCCCGGTTATAACACGAAGATGACACTAACAGGAGTCAACGCAAACAGGAAACGGAATAAATTATCCATGAACATGTATTATAAATACCAGCTGCATGAAAGGTTTGACCAATATGGCCATCTCTTTAAAGCTGGTCGCTTATTTCAACAGTATCTGGTCTCCGTCTATTGTACACTCGAACAAGATCGTCTCGATTTTGTTAGATCAAACTAGAACAAGCTTAGAAGTGAATGCCTTTCAGGCATCTGTGATGCGCTTTCAAAGGGAGACCATTTCGGAAGTGAAGTTGGCCAAAAAATTATTCTCCCCTCAAGTTTCACAGGTGGACCAAGGTATATGTATAGTCACTACCTTGATGCAATGGCCATTTGCAGAGTCCTTGGGAATCCACAATATTTCATAACATTTACATGCAATGTTAACTGGCCAGAAATCAAACGGCACATGAAAAGGCATCCAGAAATCACGCAGTCAGACAGACCTAATGTCATATGCCGTGTTTTCGAAGAAAAGGTTCACGATTTTCTAAAAGTACTAAAAGAAGGCCACATCTTTGGCCGTTGTACTGGAGGTATGTAACACTTTTGAAATATTCTTTCAGGTACAAAAATAGAGTATAAAACATGCACTCTCAAACATCAAACTTATTCATTTTCGCGTTTTTTTGATATGCAGTTCTTTACACCATCGAATTTCAAAAACGTAGCCTCCCACATTATCACACATTATTGTGGATAGATGCACAAGAAAAAATCAAATCTCTAGAAGAAGTTGACAATTTCATTTCGGTAGAATTACCCGACAGAGTATCTGACTCTGAAGCATATAGAGTGGTTGCCGATATGATGATGCATGGACCATGTGGAAATGCTAAACCTAAAGCAGCATGTATGCAGGAAGGTGTGTGCACCAAAAATTTCCCCCCAAAAAATTATGAAAATACTTATTTTGATAAAGACGGGCACATACACTATCGGAGACGAAGAACAACGGCTTATGTCCCAGTAGGTGAGCTGAAACTAGATAATAGCTACATTGTGCGATACAACCGTTTGCTTTGTTTTATGTTCCATGCTCATATTAATGTCGAATACTGCGGATGGAGTATGCTTATAAAATACCTATTCAAATATATCTCCAAGGGCACAGACAGAATTGCTGCACGAATTGTTAAACCTATTGGTGATCCAGGTACTTCATCATCTGCTCCTAAGATAAAGATAGATGAAATAAAGAATTTCATTGACGGACGCTTTTTATGTCCACATGAAGCATCATGGAGGATATTTGAATTTCCTATTCATCATAGAGAACCACCGGTCCAAATACTTTCAGTTCACTTAAAGGACATGCAACAAATAACTTTTGGTGAACAAGAACGTTTAACACGCGTTCTCACATATGAGGGAAGAAAATTAACTATGCTGACAGAATGGTTTACGTATAACTCAACGTTTACAGATGGTCGAAACCTTACATATTTAGACTTCCCTTCTGAATATGTTTGGTGTGAAGACACAAAGAGATGGAAACGTAGAAAAATGAAAAACAAATATTCAATTGTGTTAGTGCAAAAATTACGATATTTAATCTATACAGTCTTGTTTGTTTTGATTGATGACAAACGTATAACTTGATACATAACGTAAAATGTACAAGTTACTCGTAATCATATTTTGTCTCAACACCTCTCAACGTCTCGAGTCATCGTATGCTACAACACAGGTTCGTACATGTTTGTTATGTGGCATTATGATCAAACCCCTTGACCAACCATTTAGAATGACTAAAATACTTTAGGAGTCTTTAAGTATTTTAGGTGTCAAAGTACACTTAAGGTGTTAAATAGAATAAGTGCCACATTAGGTGTCTAGATAATATTAGTAAGTTTACAATACATAAAAATGTATCTTATAACAACATAAGTACATAAAACATTTTTAGTAACTTACTAAACATCGTAAAATCGTCTCGATTTTGTTAGATCAAACCAGAACAAGCTTAGAAGTGAATGCCTTTCAGGCATCTGTGATGCGCTTTCAAAGGGAGACCATTTCGGAAGTGAAGTTGGCCAAAAAATTATTCTCCCCTCAAGTTTCACAGGTGGACCAAGGTATATGTATAGTTACTACCTTGATGCACTAGCCATTTGCAGAGTCCTTGGGAATCCACAATATTTCATAACATTTACATGCAATGTTAACTGGCCAGAAATCAAACGGCACATGAAAAGGCATCCAGAAATCACGCAGTCAGACAGACCTGATGTCATATGCCGTGTTTTCGAAGAAAAGGTTCATGATTTTCTAAAAGTACTAAAAGAAGGCCACATCTTTGGCCGTTGTACTGGAGGTATGTGACACTTTTGAAATATTCTTTCAGGTACAAAAATAGAGTATAAAAACTCTCAAACATCAAACTTATTCATTTTTGCGTTTTTTTGTTATGCAGTTCTTTACACTATCGAATTCAAAAACGTAGCCTCCAACATTATCACACATTATTGTGGATAGATGCACAAGAAAAAATCAAATCTCTAGAAGAAGTTGACAATTTCATTTCGGTAGAATTACCCGACAGAGTATCTAACTCTGAAGCATATAGAGTGGTTGCCGATATGATGATGCATGGACCATGTGGAAATGCTAAACCTAAAGCAGCATGTATGCAGGAAGGTGTGTGCACCAAAAATTTCCCCCCAAAAAATTCTGAAAATACTTATTTTGATAAAGATGGGCACATACACTATCGGAGACGAAGAACAACGGCTTATGTCCCAGTAGGTGAGCTGAAACTAGATAACAGCTACATTGTGCCATACAACCGTTTGCTTTGTTTTATGTTTCATGCTCATATTAATGTCGAATACTGCGGATGGAGTATGCTTATAAAATACCTATTCAAATATATCTCCAAAGGCACAGACAGAATTACTGCACGAATTGTTAAACCTATTGGTGATCCAGGCACTTCATCATCTGCTCCTAAGATAAAGATAGATGAAATAAAGAATTTCATTGACGGACGCTTTTTATGTCCACATGAAGCATCATGGAGGATATTTGACTTCCCTATTCATCATAGAGAACCACCGGTCCAAATACTTTCAGTTCACTTAAAGGACATGCAACAAATAACTTTTGGTGAACAAGAACGTTTAACACGCGTTCTCACATATGAGGGAAGAAAATTAACTATGCTGATAGAATGGTTTACGTATAACGCAACGTTTACAGATGGTCGAAACCTTACATATTTAGACTTCCCTTCTGAATATGTTTGGTGTGAAGACACAAAGAGATGGAAACATAGAAAAATGAAAAACAAATATTCAATTGTGTTAGTGCAAATATTACGATATTTAATCTATACATTCTTGTTTGTTTTGATTGATGACAAACGTATAACTTGATACATAACGTAAAATGTACAAGTTACTCGTAATCATATTTTGTCTCAACACCTCTCAACGTCTCGAGTCATCGTATGCTACAACACAGGTTCGTACATGTTTGTTATGTGGCATTATGATCAAACCCCTTGACCAACCATTTAGAATGACTAAACATCGTATAGCAAGCAAACATATACTTTTATTTACATGTTAATCTAAAATGAAAATGTATATTTACATCATGCCATGTCTTGTCAATAGATCCTTGTAAGATGTAAGATATACTTTGTTTAGATTTACACGCTACAATCTTATGGTTGACTTTGGAAGAGCTTGATTAGACTTGTGAGAGATATGGAAAGATTTTGAGTAGTGTTTGTAAGTTTGATGTCAGGTCCCCAAGGAACCCTGGGGCATAATGGAAGGAACCCTTCTTAGGGTTCCGCCATATCCGCGGGGTGATAAAATTGTTTTTCTATTAATAGTAGCCCATTGTTTCACCCATGGTTTTCAACACACAAGAACATAAATACTCTCTACCCTTTAAGGAACATTTAGAGCAGTAGAAAGCAATGTAGAAAACACACATGAGTCACCCTTTCAATAATGATCATAATGCTTCTAACATTCATCTTTGTTGTAAGCATATCATACTTCATGATCCACCAAGAAGGTTACAAGATCTTGAAGTCATCATTCATTAAAGCATTCCAACATATGAAGATTCAAGGGCACTTGACATCCTCAATGATTGAAGACTTCTTATTCAAGAAGTTCATGTAGATTAG
>LBNU01028690.1:12919-23468 GCA_014162995.1 Artemisia annua | reverse complement strand
AACTCAAGACGAGTGAATCAATCGTTCAAAGATTTCGTCTTCGAATAATTAACTCACACGTCTAAGTAATTTTTCGATTACTTATCACAAACGTTTAACACTCTCACTAAATTCACAAACTCGAATAGCTAAGCAAGCACGTTTAAAAACTACTCGAGACTCATATTAAAAACTTAAAGCGACAAAGAAAATAAAAGACTTGTAAAACATTAAAAGTAATAAAAGTTTAAGACGAAAAACTAAAAGACACGAGACTTAAATAAGAAAACGTAACTAAAAAGGTTTAAGAAAAATTCGACAGCATAACGTTTAGATTTAAGAAAAAGAAAACCTCACTCGAAGAACGATGAGGTGAAATAAAAGTCTAACTCGACTTGTAAAAGAAATAAGAAAAGAAGAGAAGAAGAAACAAGACACGACTCAAAATAAACTTGGACTAAAAATCAAACTCGCTATCTAAAATCTTGAACCCAAACTCGCTACTATAGAAAATAAGCCAAACTCGCTAGACCTTATATGCTAAACTCGCTAGACCTCATTTTCAATCCAAACTCGCTAAGCTCTAAGTTCCTTACTCGCTAGCCTTCTAAAAATACCAAACTCGCTATATAAAATCCAAACTCGCTATTCTAACTTCCCAAACTCGCTAGAACTCCTAAGTCATACTCGCTAGAGTCACTTAGGGCTCCATACTCGCTATACACTAAAATACATACTCGCTATATATATATAAAAAAACAAACTCGCTACTAAACCCTAAAATTAACGTGACACAAATTTCATAGAAAAAATAATTAAGACTTATTAAAACTTGATAAATAAAACGTAAAGACACTAAAATAAGCTCAAAAATAAGCAAACAAGCCACGACTTCTTTTGGAAGCCTAGCTTATTTGTATATCTTATCACTTGAAACTAAAAACATGCAAAGTTGACAAAGAAAATAATAAAAGCTTGTAGGGAAGATTAAAAGAAAAGCTTGTAAAGATTAAACAATAAAGATTAAAGAGCGCGAAAATAATGCTAGAAAATAATACAAGTAAAAAGCTTGCATTCAAAATAAATCTACACTAATACATAAAATAAGCTAAACTACTCTACCTTACCCCTACTCCTAATCCTCAAACTAATGCTTACAAATGAGGCTACCAAGTGATATTTATCAAGCTAGGGGGTTTACAAGTTTGCTTTCGTGTACGCTTTGCCCCCTAGACTTTTACAAGTCATGAAAATAACATATAAACTACATTACAAGTCTACTAAACGTCTTAAACATTAAATGTAAACTCTTGTAACTTCGAGGCTTGTGTTGACGTGTATTCTAAAAGTCTTCAAAGATGTAAAAGTGATATCTTGCTCGAATTTATGAAGCTTATCGTAATAATTAGCTTTGAACTTCGATTAAGCATCTCTTTCGTTTTCTCGAGCCTTTAGGAAATAACTTTGTCATCACGGGCTTTCTTTGAGTAAATTTCATCGTTGACTCGGCTTTTAGACACTTTTCCACATCTCGTGCTCGTTTTAGGCTTTTTGGTTGACTTTTGTGCTATTTATGCAATATCCGTCCCTGCACGATCACAAACACAAAAACAAGATATCTATGGCGTTTCACGTTAGTTTTTGGTCTTTTCTACACTTAAACTAAGGTCAAAAGTATGTGTAAAATAGCACATACCATTGGGCCACAAAACATAGCGGGAGTGGTTGTACCCTTGGTAAAGAACTCGACATCTAGCTTAGTGTCGGAAATATTGTATAGGCGACGATAGGAGTGGTTGTACCTTGTAAAAGAACTCGGTATCTAGCTTTGTACCGGATAAAGTGTAAGCGACGATTGTAAGGTTTTCTCCGCCGAGAAGGGAGGTTGTTGATCTAGTGAAGTAACTCTCGAGTTGGGTACTCGGGGTGTGGAGTAGGGCGGAAAGGAGATCCGTGACCGAACCACTATAAATCCTCGTGTTCAGTTTGCACTTTCCTTTTACTTATCGCTTTACATTAATGTTTGCATTATGTGATTGTTTGTGTTGTAACTTGTTGATTATGCTTGTGTGATAACATGTCTTAAGTTTATGCTAGTCATAAACTACAAGTAACATCTTTCATATTAGAACAAGCTAAGAATGGATATTTGATACAACAATTTGTAAAGTTTTTAAATGGAAACGTATTCACCCCCCCCTACAATTTCACAAATTGGTAGGTTGGTGTATGTGCATCCGGCAGGAGGGGAATTGTTCTATCTACGTATGTTACTTGTGTTAGTTCACCATATTGTAAACACAAGTATTGGTTTTGGTAGAAATGAGATGAGAATAGAGTTTGGTTGATTAAATCAATAAGAAAGATAAAAGTGCAAGAGTTTCCTTTAGATAATGAAATAACCAACAAAATGAAATGTTTTACATGAGGTCCTATTTATAGGTGAGGAATAGGGCAACACTCCCTTCCTCCCTATGTTGTCTAATTCGTGGGCTTTGAGGCCCATTGGACATTTAATGGACTTCATTCATAACATAAGTAAACTAAATATAGTAGCAACCTATTACATGTACTGGAATAACCGAGACTTGATAAACAGTGATAAACTTAGATCCTAACAATCTCCCCCTAAGGATCGGTTATGAGGAAGTGAGATTCGTTACGATCATCGAGGTTGTTACACGTCTTTATCTTTATCTTTAATTGTTAACTTTCACAGCTTTAGACGTCTTCAAAAATTTGTTAGTTGAAATGATTTATCGTTCTTTGTTCTTTGTCTTTGATGATGTGGAAATGATTAAGTGCTGTAGTAATCTGCCATTCGTCACTCTCTTAGACTCCAGTGGATCTGCGCCTTCCACCATTCTCATACCTCTTTGACATTGGAACTATCATAAGTGTGTGACTCTCTTTTCATTGATGAAGATTCTTTGTGTTGTTGTAGAATCCTTCTTTAGACGTTGCTTAGCTTTAGATCGTTGTCTTTTCTGACTTTGACTTTAATGATGCATCGATCTTTTATGAGAGCTTTCTTAATTGTTGAGATAACAGTATGAGCATGTGGAAGTTGGTGTTCAGGATGGTGGTAGTATCTGCATTGAAACTGTTAGCAATAATATATCCGGTACTTACAGGTTCAGAATTAGAATTCGTCGACAGTATAGTGTAAAGACTCCTTTTAATCCTTACCAAGGCCGTTCCTAATCGGATACCCCCTAGAGGGCTTACACAGACATACATAAGTACACCCACGATTAGGTGAATCGCTGGAGATCACCCCACGACTGTAGACCGTTTGGAACCATCGTAAACGCTAAGCGTAATCCACAAGGAATCACCGAAGTGACATGCTGTCAGGGCTGTTAGATGTTGACCCTGGCAGGATTTCCGTTCAATCATTCGAGAAATACATAAGTAAATCCCTCATAAACGTTCAAGGCAGATTGCTAAGATCTGCGTAGGACTCGATAGTTTACACTTAGTGTCCAATGATGTAAGACACTTAGTGTAGAAGCATTATGTGTTCCTAAGAGATCTTTTATGTTATCTCGTGGCTCTTGACTCAATTCGTGCACAATTTGGTCGTCAGAGGTGTGGAGCAGAGTACCTCCTTTTCAATATCGACACACTCGTAGTGAATGGTCAATAGATTATGCAGGGTTCTCCGTGAGAATGAAACAAGTATCTTTTGAGAGAAACTTGAGTAGCTAAGAAGGTTTAGGTGCATTGCGTCACTGGGTCCATGACATCTTTATCTTCAATACCGGTGTCGCCTTAGCAACAACCAGTAGCATATGAATTGAACCCGGTGTATGCCCTAAGGTTGAATAAATGGAGGGCTATTTCTTTTCACCCTTTTCATTTCATTTCTTTTTAATTCTTCAACCCCTTCTTTCTCCTTTCATTCTTTTCTCCTTTTTTTCATATCATACCTAAGGACTTCTAATTTCTAACTATTGGTGTTGTCCTTGGGTAGATCCTTCCGGTTCTGGCGGATCATAGGAGGTTGTTCCTATCCTTAGTCACCTTGTAACTCCATGACTATCCTATTGATGCCTTTTAACCAAATCTTTGAAAATCTCTCAAAGTGTTTCTGAGTATAAAATCTTTTTGTTAACACTTTGAGGTTTTAGATTTCTTATGAAAGACTCCCCCACCACATATGCTCATGAATGTTTTCAGAAATTTGCATATGCGGGAAGAGTTGGCACTTTTGAATTGATCCACTCTTAATAGACATGTACCCGAGGGACACGTTTACGTTGCTTAGTTAAAGGGATACATTATCAGTTTTTAGGTGATAACTAGCCCTAATAACTAACTTGAAGTTGTTAACATTCCTAAAAGGAAGTTAGACCCGCCAAAGTAAAAAGAGTTTCTCGAAACGGTACTTTCTACTTGGATAAATCCTTTCGAATACTAACATTTGTTGTTTCGTCAATTCGTGGGTCAATTCTGAGTCGAGCTCACACAAGATAAAGCTTTTGACATCATATTTTAATCACTTTTCATTTTCTCCCCCTCAAAAATAGCATATCAAATGTTGTTTTTGTAAACGTTTTGATTAAAATATGCCTTTTTGAGTCTTATGGGGAGAAATCAATCAAGACTTTAAGATTTGGAACGATGTTTTTGATCAAGTACTCCCCCTCAATAAGTGATTACTTATTGAGGTGTAATACTTGTCTTTTGAGCAGCATTGTAAAAATCATGAAAAGTTTGTTAATTCTACTCAAAAGTAAGAAGCTTTCGCTCCTTTTATGAGGATTGTAGCACTGATGCGTACCACAGGGTCCTTTAAGTACAAAGTGCGGGTTGTACACTGTTATGTGTGCACAAGCCGTAGTAATTTACATATCAATCAATGTAATGAAAATATTGAAATGTTTGTACCAGAAAAATGGGAGTTGAGGTTCATCAATAGGCTAAGCATCAAAAGTCTGTAAACTGAGGATCAGGTCGTCTGAATGTCAAGACCGGAAATGAAGGTCGAACACCAATATAGCTTTCCAATCTCCTGATCTGCTCAGGACGGTACAGCCTTTCTTCAAAGGTGTGAACAAAGTTGCAAATCATTCTGCGTCCATTAGCTTTCCACCTAGTCTCTTGACCCTCTTGTAACCTCTTCTTTTCATCAACCAATCTTTCAGCCAACCCTTCACGAACTCTTCGAAGTGTCTCATCACAGAACTTCGGAATTTCATCAAACCTCATAAGATGAAGTTAATTCTTCTTGTTGAGGTAGGTGATTCCAAACGATGGTTGTTGCACGAGAGTATGCTGTGATAGTTCTTGAATTCCAGGAAATATGAGTTGTGGTTTTGTGAGGTTAATGTTGTTCTGATAACTTTCAATGCCCAGCTGAAGGTCTTTCACTCTTTCTTGAACTATTAACCGTCTGATGTAGAGAAGTAGAGACGCGATGAAGTTGTATTGTGTTTCCTTTGGGAAGTTGAGCATTTTTCCTTGAACCTTTTCCAAATACATATCTTNTTCTTGAATTCCAGGAAATATGAGTTGTGGTTTTGTGAGGTTAATGTTGTTCTGATAACTTTCAATGCCCAGCTGAAGGTCTTTCACTCTTTCTTGAACTATTAACCGTCTGATGTAGAGAAGTAGAGACGCGATGAAGTTGTATTGTGTTTCCTTTGGGAAGTTGAGCATTTTTCCTTGAACCTTTTCCAAATACATATCTTCGATGTCATTCAGGTTCAGATCTGGGAAGTCTGCTTCACAAAACTTGTATTGCTTCTCATCCAGTCTCTTAACGACGATTTCTCTCATGGAAGTGTAGTTGAATCTTCTATCTTCCACGAGTTCCATGATAGCAACGATACAAAGCGGATGCTTGAAATTCTCACTTGATGTAAGGTGTAATCTGTGTGTATAACCGAGTTTTCGTTTATCAGGCCAGTGTTGAATACCGAGAAGATCTTCCCTGTTGTAAGTGACAACTAATTTGCTGAATATTGGTGTAGTCTCTTCAATGTCTGGTAACTCGTATTTGGCAGCTGGAACGGAAATCGTCAGTGAGGATGCATATCGTTCCTTGGAGGTCTCATGAGCATGTTGAAGATATCGGAGATCGTTGTTGAAAATGTAGCGGTATGGGATTTTAGGTTTTTCTGGAAAGCCTTGAAGAGGCAATGGCTTTGTCCAGTCTGTGAAGTAAGGAGTCTTGTCTTTCTTTTGAGTGTCGATGTTGGATTCAGGGTTCAGCCAGTCGAACGTGCCAGATAAGGCGCAGGCGATGTTCTCCATGTGGTATTCGAGTTCAACTTTGTTCCCTGATCTTTTCTTCAGAAAGTCAAGTGCTTCACGATTGATTCTTTTCAGTTCAGTCTTGGTCAACTTTTCAACTTGAAGTCCCGTCATGATACTTTGAGTAATCTGCAAAGTATTTCCAGGCAGTGGTTCATCGGCTTCAAGTGGAGGTTGTGCTTTGATCATGTCGGTCAACCAATCAGATTTTGGAGCTTCTTCCACATCTAACCAGGAGAATGGAGTGGACTTCTTCTTCTTCTTTGACTTTGTAGACTTCCTTTTCTCCTTGGTCTTTGATGTTGATGATGGTCCAGCTTGAAATTCAGGAGTTGGTGATTCGGGAGTAGGTGATGCGGGTTCTTCCTGAGTGTCAGCTGGTTGAAGCATGAATGGTTCTTCTGATTGAGTTGGACCGGAGCCTAATGCAGGTGCATGTTGCTTTGTTGGTGGAGTCTTGGAAGTCTTCTGTGGCTTTTGAGAAGACGATGGTCCTTTTGATGTCTTTGATTTCTTGCTTTTGGGATCGGCATCAGGATCATCATCCTTCCTTGGTCTTTTGTGTTTGCCAGCAACTTCCTTGCATGATTCTTTTGAGGCAATGGTTTGGAGTGCCTCAAACATCGTTGATTCTTCAGTAGTCTTATCCTCTTTGTCTCTGAGTTTTGCTGCTAACAGGGCTTGTAGTTGTTCAGTTGTGAGGTCAGCAGTGCTGGTGGAGCCCTGTTGGTGTGGAGATAAAAGGGTGTTGACTGAAGCATTTGTTCAATGCTTTGCTTGATCCTGGAGTTCAACGTTGTCTGAATCGGCTGGAGAAGTTCGGACACTGCTAGAGTGGTGATGGCGACAAGGTTGTCGTTGAGGTATTCTTCGGTGTATGATTTTATCATGCCACTCATATCAGCTTGTAGGAGCTTTTCAACCAGAGAAGTCGATTCTTTGAGATCCTTGACTTGAGTAGTCAAGGTTGTGACCTGTTTTGCTAGCCTTCGAACTTGGTCTTTCAAATCTCCATCATGTGGTTGTGTGTCCTTCTTCTTCTTCCTTGCCATAGCAACAGCTTGCTTGATCTTTTGTGATGCTGTCATAGATGATGAGCTTCCCTTCTTCTTCTTGATTGATTTGCCTTTGGATGTTATCTTTAGTGGTGGTGGAGATGAGTGATGTGATGATGATGTTGAAGATGATTCGTGTTCAGGTTCGGGTGGAGGAGGAGAAGGATTCCTTGGAGGTGTGCCTTTAGGAATTGGTGGATCCTGTGAAGATGAATGAGGAGGTGTGTTGATGAGTCTGCAACAACCTTGTCGCCACGAAGTAATCTTTCTGTTTCCTCACTTGCTTTCTGCTTAAGTTCTTCTTCTCTACTTACCTGAGCAATGAACTCTGGTGTAATGAACTCAGAAGGCTCTTTCTCTAGTTGTAAGTCTGCAACAACTTCCTCTGTGGCTTCCTTCATTATGACATTCCCTTCTGGATCTCGTTGTTCCGTTTCAGTCAGAGTCAAAGTTGTGGAAGGAGGAGCTAATGTGCTGCTTGACCCACCCTCTTGTGCCTATAGGTCGAGCGGTCGTTGATGAGGCTGTGGATGTTGGAGATTTAGGAGTGCAGCTTCTCTTAGTTCTTTCAAATGCTGCTTCTCTTCTGCTCAAGGATCGGCAATAACACTTTTCAGTTTGCGTTTGTCGACTAGTGGTTCATCAACTGGTTCATCTACTTCTTCTTCATCATGAAAATCACCACTGGGTTCATTGATGGTGATCCTTGTACCTTTCTTTTGTTCCTTGTGAAGAGTTTCCTTGCTTATTTGTTTTGCCAGTTCAAGTCCAGGAAACTCCTCTTCATCATCACCTGCTTTAGTCCTTCATTCGAAGTCTTCCTCATCATCTGACTCAGACCCGAACTCAGATTCTGTTTCCGAAGATGACGATGTGGGTTCATCTTGAATGATTGGTTTTGGTGTGACCTTCCTTCTTTGTCTGGTAGGAGGTTTTGGCGTAGACTTTGATTGTTGTGAGGTTGTTGTACTGCTAGTGCTTCCCGTCTTGCTACATCTTTTGCNGCCAGTTCAAGTCCAGGAAACTCCTCTTCATCATCACCTGCTTTAGTCCTTCATTCGAAGTCTTCCTCATCATCTGACTCAGACCCGAACTCAGATTCTGTTTCCGAAGATGACGATGTGGGTTCATCTTGAATGATTGGTTTTGGTGTGACCTTCCTTCTTTGTCTGGTAGGAGGTTTTGGCGTAGACTTTGATTGTTGTGAGGTTGTTGTACTGCTAGTGCTTCCCGTCTTGCTACATCTTTTGCTACGGGTTTGAACTGTGGAAGCTGGTTCTTCTTCTTCACCGGTGTATCCGACTTTCCCAGCTTGAAAGGCTTTGTGATAGATTTTGAAGTTTTGAGTCTTTTGAATCCTTTCATCCAGAAAGTAGTCTGGAATTCTCATTCCCTTGGTCCTTGTAACAAACTTGATGGTTTTGACGAAGGAAATCCTGTAGTCTTGGTTGTAGATGTCTTTGGGTTCTGTGGGGTCATGCATTCTCTTGATGTAATCAGGTGTTTTCTCACAGAAGTGTTCGATGAGTATCTTTGTGAACCTAACGAACGGAATCATGCTCCTTTTACGATCGGTTTGAATGTGATGGATCATGTCGCTCATTATGGAACTGGCGAAGTTGATCGGTTTCATGCTCATCATTCCCCAAAATACTTGCAGGTGCTCCAATCGTGGATGTTCGTGACCACTCTTCCTGCCGGCAATAGATCTAACAATCAACATGTAGAATGTTCTCCATGGCTGAGGTAGATATTTGATGTTGAACCTTGACACTCTGATGAGTGGTAGATCATCTTGAACATCATATCCTAGATTTCAGTTAGCATAGGATGAAATTCCTTTGGTGTGGCTAACATGAGAACGATTCGAAGAACATCTAGGTCTACGGTGTATTCTTGACGATCCAGCTTGACAGTGAAAGATTCATCATCCAAGTTAGCCCGAGCAGTGTACCAGAATTGATGAATGTAGAAGATTGGAACAGATGTAGACTTTGTAAGCATAGGTTTGCAGGGATGAGCCAGTAGAATGTCTTTAACAATCTTGCACGTATCTTCGGGAATTCGAAGTTTGTTGAAGTCAATACGTGGATTGTTTTGGCCTATGGTAATGTTGTAGTTTGCAGGTACAACCTCTCCGAGTGCGGGTAGTGGTAGAGTTTGTTCTGGGACAGATTCAGTGTGTTCAGCCATTGTGTTCTGTAAATGTAATGTCATGAAATCAAACATACAGATTCGTTAGTCATTAGTCCGCATTCATGTTTGATATACAAAGACGTACAAGTTACATGTTGCATTTATGGTTCAGTTAATTATCAAGTGAGATGTGATAGTATATGCAATTCAGCATATACATTTTAAGACAAAGTAATGAGACATTCAAAGCACAATATGTCTAAGAAATACATGTTCATCAATACTACACAAGCACAAGATAATAAACATGGTTACAACACAAAATTCACACACATTCATGAGTATACATTCATTATACATGTTTTCGAAAAGGTTACATGGTATGTGCTTATTCACATACCTTTTATTCACCATTATTAGACTATTTTAGACCAAAAACTAACGCGAAAAGCCAAAGATATCGTGTTTTTGTGTTTATGACTGTGCAGGTATGGATATTGCTGAAACATCACAAAAAGCAACCTAAAAGCCCAAAAAAGAGCACGAGATGTGGAAAAGAGTTTGAAAGAGAAGCAAAAGAAGAAATCTACTCATGAAAAGCCCGTGAAGATCAATTATTTCTCAAAGGCTCAAGAAAGTACAAGAGACACTTAATCAAAGCTCATTGATGATTATGAAGCTATAACTTTCTGAATCCGAGCAAGTGATCACTTTTACATCATTGAAGATCTTTGGAAAGCTCGTCAACACATCACCTCAAAGTTACAAGGACTATAGTCGTGTTTTAGAAAGTTAAGATAGTGTCGTATCTCTAGTTTATGCTTTGTATGAACAAAATTATAAAGACTAAGGGGCTAAGTGCAATATGTAAAACAAGGGATTAGTCACCTAGACTCCCTTAAATACCACCCCATGGCCTCATTTAGTCTTGGTTAGAGTTTTAGTTTTTTTTTTTAGTTTTTCATAATCCTAGTTTATTTTCATGTTGTAGTGTAAGGTTTTAATACAAGCTTTTTATTTCATGTCCAAGTCTTTTACTTTGCTTATTTCATAGCTTATTTGCATCTTCCTTTCATCTTATTCAAGCTTCTTACTTCTATCTTGATTCAATATAAGCT
>LBNU01028689.1:5336-28775 GCA_014162995.1 Artemisia annua | reverse complement strand
ACCATGTTCTAGCGAGTATCAAAAATACCTAGCGAGTATGGTGACATAGGTAGCGAGTATGGGATTCTGTCTAGCGAGTTTGACAAATAGGTTAGCGAGTATGAAGGTTTTCATAGCGAGTAGGGGTTTCTTTCTACCTAGCGAGTATGAGGTCTAAAATAGTAGCGAGTATGAATTTTTTTTATAGCGAGTATGGATTATTTTTAAGGTCTTGTGTTTTATATCTTTTTTTTTAGCAAGTGTCGTTTCTTTTCCAAGCCGAGCTAGGCTTTTCTTACCCTCATCGTTTATCGAGTGAGGTTTCATTTTATTAAAATTAAACGTTATGCTGTCGAAATTTTCTAAAATCTTTTTAGTTACGTTTTATTATCAAAGTCTCGTGTCTTTTAATTTTAGTTTTAAACTTTTATTACTTTTAATGTTTTTACAAGTTTTTAATTACTTTATCGCTTTACGTTTTTAATATGAGTCTCGAGTAGTTTAAATCGTGTTTTGCTTAGTGGTTCGAGTTTGTGAATTAAGTGAGAGCGTTAAACGTTTGTGTTAAATAATCGAAAGATTATTTAGACGTATGATTTGATTACTTAAAGGACAAAAACCTTTGGACGATTAATTCATTCGTTTAGAGTTGTTATCTTTTCAAAAGATTAATCAAAAACTAATCTCGAGAAAGGAAAATAACTCGTCACAAACTTTTACCTCAAGCTTAATAAACTTATTCGAGTCGCTTTGCAAACACATTGTCTTTTAAATTCATTTACCGTTTTCATTACTTATCGCTTTTAGTTCCCGCTTTCTTTAGTCACTTTATTACATGCTGCTTTACTTGTTTACTTATTTCATGTCATTTTACCGCTTTACTTTACTTTAACCGCCTTTTAATTTGTCGTTGTAGTATAAACAAAATATAATCATCTTTTAAACCCTTTCATCTCACATAGCTCGCGGTCTTGAGTGACGAGATCAGTTCAACCCTCGTTGGGACAACGAAATGCTAATGAGTTTGATGTTGGAGACGGTGAAAGGGTTCCTCTCTGAGCACGGTCTTTGTTCACTTCTGACTCATGGTGTTTGAGATAATCATACAATAATCCATATGGTGCATCATGAAGATTCTTTGCCTGACGAACAAATGTCACATATCGCTGCCAATCCGGTCCAAGACACCCAAGAAACTTAGTGTTAACGGCAATCTTTGGTAGTGTGATGTTGTGTCTGTCGAGGTCATTTATGATATTGGTGAAGCGGTGATAGTATGACTCAAGTGATTCCATTGGCTCTATCATGAAGTGTGTGTATTCCATGTAAAGTTTGGATTCCATATCCTCCTGATTCAACTGAGTTCCTTCCATTAGTAGATGAACGTGTTCCCACATGGCCTTAGCATTTTTCTGAGCATCAACACTGCGAAAGATAGGATTTGGTATGCTGTGAAGGATGTAACTCATGGCATATTCGTCCGCTTCCTTATGAAGAATTTGTTCAGCAGTGAGGCGTGTTTCAGGTAAAGCTGTTGAAGACTCAGGTCTAGGTGGAACAGCATTGTCATTAGCAGGAACAGTGTTGAGAGGTGGTACAAATGGACCTTCCATGATAACCTTCCTAAGATATCTGCCATGGGGTTTCTTGAGATCAAGAAATCTAAGGAATCGACTTGACCACTGAACATAATTACCCGGTGTCAACATTGGTGGTGTGTCAAGTGAACCTGCTTCATGCCTCGATTGTTGAGTAGTAATGACCTCACACATCTGATCAAACCAGTGAGACTGTTTTGGCGTTGGAGTGATTTGTTGTAGCATTGGTAAGGGTTGAGGTTGAAATTGATGCATCATGGCATGTTGCTGAGAATACATTTGACTTGGCTGTTGATATGATTGTGCATTCTGTTGATATTGCTGTTGCTGACGAAATTGTTGCAGTTGATGATACGGTTGTGCTTGATAAGGGTTAAAGTACGGTGGTTGAGACATGATTGAAAAACTTGTGGTTTATGGATCTTGTAGAAGGTATAGTACTTAAGACAAATCTTAGAAAACAAATCCCAATGTGATTTCGATACTTGGTTATAGGATGATTTCGATAAAATGTTAAAGTCCAAGTAATCTCGATAAACTGAAGTTCTCGATAAAACAAGTAGGATCTCGATAACTCACGTTGTTCTCGATAAAAGGAGATTATCGAGAAATGTTGGAGACAATTATCGAGATCTTTGGTTCAATGAAGACAAAGTATGTTTTCGATGTATCTGAAAGTAATTTCGATAGATTCACAAGATTTCGAAAGCAAACAAGTGATTTCGATAAATGGTGAAGTTCTCGATAACCTCAGGTTCTCGATAACAAGTATCAAAGTTTCGAGATTATACAATAACGAAACTATCCAATAAGTCGAAGTGTTTTCTTTCTTATACAAGAGAGAAAAGCACTGAGTAAGCAACAAAAACACTTAAGTAGTAATATCGAAAGTTCTCGATAAAAGAGGGTTTAAGGTTCTCGATAAAATGGGGTTTTGTGTTCTCGATAAGTAGCCAAAATGCAGATTTTTCTTTTGTGAAAAAGCAAGCCTAAAACGAGTTTTTAACCTAAGATTCTTGTACAACTAGCATTAAAATGATGAAATCTTAATGAAAGTTGCAAACTTGAACTTTTTAACAAAAATTTCAAAAATCTCGATAAAAAGTACAAGTTTATACGAATCAAAAACAACTCAAAAATTTTGAAACTTTGTTGTTTGTTTTGGTTTCTAACACAAGTTTGTAATCAAATATGTGATAAAAACACAAAAGAAGCAAGAAAGTTGCAATCTTTTTGATGTTAACGTGGTAAAAAACGTGTTTGAGGGGCGTATAACACAAAAAAAAAAAACTACACCTTCTTCTAGCGATTGATACCACTTGTTAGGTCACCATATTAGTAAACACAAGTATTCAAATGAAAGAAATGAGATGAGAAATAGACTTGGTTGATTAAGATCAATATGAAAGATGAAAGAACAAGAGTTTCCTTAAGATATGAAATTAACCAACAATTGATACAAGAGATATGATGTCCTATATATAGGTGAAAGGTAGGGCGACATCCCTTCCTTCCCTATCTTCTAAACGTGTGGGCTTTTAGGTCCATTGGACATCTTATTGGACTTAACTTATAACCATACGATTAACTAAATAACGTAGTTAAATAAGATAATACTAGCAACCTATTACATTGACTGAAATGACCGAGACTTGACTGAATAGTTGAAAACTATGATCCTAACAGTAATGAAAATGAAAGAATGAAACAAGTACTCCCCTGATTCGTTAGGTGTGGATAGTGAGGTAACATGGTTAGATCTTCTTCCAAGAAAGATTAACGCTCAAAATTTCCCTTCCGAAATATAAATCATCTCCTTGTCCAAAATAACCTGTTAACCTGAAAAACAAGAAAGGCGATCCTCGCGTAAAATCGGCGGTATAATCTATAATAGGATATAATGCTTGTGGAATGAATGTTTTTTCAGAATTCCTGGAGATTATAAGTTAGAGAATTAACAAAACTTTTTATGATTCCGGAAGAAAAACAAAACTTTCAAAAATTTCAAAAAATTACTGCATGACGCCGTCAGGTTGTAATGCCTGACGCCGTCAGAAATGATCTGACAGAATTCTCATGTTAAGTTTCCGGAAAATTTCTGGAAAAACTATACCTTACTTCCTGGAATTCCTGCAAAAATATCATTATGACTCGATACAAGCATTTGACTCGATACAAGCATTTGACTCAAACAAGTACTAATATGCATGTTAATTTACATTGTTATGATTCATGTTCATTCGTTCTTATTAACCGATTTAGATTTCCCTTACACTTATCTTTTGCAAAATACCTTTATATGTAGTTAAGACGAAGTTAAAAACAAAATAAAGCATTTTCACAAGTTAGTTTTTTAAGCATGAATCAATAACAAGAAAAATAACATACATACGGAAACAAATAAAATCCAATAAACAAATAAATAAACACAAAGCTTGGGTTGCCTCCCAAGAAGCGCTTTTCTTTATTAACGAGTCTTGTAGCTAGACTCAAAGTCACCGTACATTACATGACTTCCTCATCAAAAGTTATGTCATCCTCATTGATCATTTCATTACCACTCTCTTGATAATGTTTGACTCGTTGTATATTCACAGTGAATTCTCTATCCTCGTCATCAACCAACACAACAGCTCCGGTTTTAGAAGAGCTCCTTACAGTAAAAGGTCCATACCATCTAGATTTAAGTTTTCCAGGAAATAGTCTTAAGCGAGAATTATATAATAGGACCTTGTCTCCTTCTAAAAATTCCTTGGGTTTCTTAATCCGTTGGTCATGCCATCTTTTTGCCCTTTCTTTGTATGTAATGGAAGATTCATAAGCCTCTAATCTCAATTCATCGAGCTCTTGGAGTTGTAAGAATCTATTTGTTCCCGCAACCGTATAATCCAAATTACAAGCCTTAAGTGCCCAATATGCCTTGTGTTCCAGTTCTACTGGAAGGTGACACACCTTGCCATATACCATATGGAACGGGGATGTCCCGATTGGTGTCTTATAAGCAGTTCGGAATGCCCACAAAGCTTCATCAAGCTTAAAAGACCAATCTTTTCTGTTTTGGTTAACCGTTTTCTCTAATATCCTCTTTATGGCTCTATTAGTATTTTCGACTTGACCGTTGGTTTGAGGATGATAAGCGGTGGAGAATCGGTGAGAGACTCCATATCTTTTCATGACCTTTTCCATTTGCGAGTTGCAAAAGTGGGTTCCTCTATCACTAATAAGTGCTTTCGGAATTCCGAACCTAGCGAACAATTTTTTTAAGAAATGAATAACTACCCTAGCATCGTTAGTCCTAAGGGCTTGCGCTTCCACCCATTTTGAAACATAATCAATGGCCACTAAGATATATTCATTCCCTCCTGAAGATGGAAAGGGTCCCATGAAATCAATACCCCAAACATCGAAAACCTCGCAAACTTGTATATAATTCTGAGGGGCTTCATCTCTCCTAGAGATATTCCCAGCTCTTTGACACGCGTCACAAGCTTGTATCATTACCTTCACATCGCGAAATATTGTAGGCCAATAGAATCCCGCGTCGAAGATCTTTCGCGCAGTAGTGTTTATTCCGTGATGCCCTCCAGATGGACCTGCATGACATTCTTTCATTATCCTGATAGCCTCAGTTTCTGAAACACAACGCCTGATTACTTGATCCGGGCATCTTCGGAATAAGAAAGGTTCGTCCCAAAAGTAGTACTTTAATTGATTGAAGAACCTCTTCTTTTCATGTTTGCTCATATATTCAGGAATAACTCTGCTTGCCAGGTAGTTAGCATAATCCGCATACCATGGTTCAGAATCATTTATTAACATGAGCTGCTCTTCAGGAAATGATTCCCGAATCTCACTCTTGTCAGTCTCAGCAAGACTGGGGTTTTCGAGTCGAGAGAGATGATCAGCCGCAAGATTTTCTGCTCCTTTCTTATCACGAATCTCTACATCGAACTCTTGTAATAGTAAGATCCAACGAATTAATCGTGGTTTAGCGTCCTGTTTGGTGAAAAGATATCGAAGAGCTGAATGATCCGTAAAGACAACCGTCTTAGAGAGGACAAGATATTGGCGAAACTTATCAAAAGCAAATACTACGGCCAATAGTTCCTTTTCAGTGGTGGTGTAGTTTTCTTGAGCAGGATTCATAGTCTTACTAGCGTAGTATATTGGCTGGAAGTGTTTGTTAAGCCTTTGGCCTAGCACTGCTCCAACAGCATAATCGCTAGCGTCGCACATGATTTCGAAGGGCAGCTCCCAATTAGGGGTGACCATAATTGGAGCTTGCGTGAGATCCTGTTTTAATCGATCGAACGCATCCTTGCACTCTTGAGAGAAGTCGAATGGGGCATCCTTCACAAGCAACTGAGTCATTGGTCTAGCTATCTTTGAGAAATCTTTAATGAATCTCCTATAGAAGCCAGCATGACCTAAGAAGCTACGGATTGCCTTGACGGTGGTCGGATAAGGAAGTTTGGATATAGCTTCGATTTTTGCCCGGTCTACTTCAATTCCACTTCCTGAAATTTTGTGCCCTAGCACGATCCCTTCTTTTACCATAAAATGGCATTTTTCCCAGTTTAGTACCAAGTTAGTCTCCTCACAACGTTTGAGCATTTTCTCAAGGTTAGCCAGACAGCGATCAAAAGAGTCTCCAAAGACTGAGAAATCATCCATGAAAACCTCCATGCTGTCTTCCATTAATTCATGGAAGATTGCTGTCATGCAGCGCTGGAAAGTGGCGGGGGCGTTACATAGTCCAAAGGGCATTCGCTTGTAGGCAAAGGTGCCATAAGGGCATGTAAACGTGGTCTTTTCTTGGTCCTCAGGAGCGATAGGGATTTGGAAATACCCTGAGAACCCATCTAGGAAGCAGTAGTACTCATGTCCTGCTAACCTTTCCAACATTTGATCGATGAATGGGAGAGGGAAGTGATCCTTTCGGGTTGCATCATTCAACTTCCTATAATCGATGCACACACGCCATCCGGTTACTGTTCTCTGAGGCACTAGCTCATCCTTATCGTTCTTCACCACCGTCATTCCTCCCTTTTTTGGTACAACCTGTACAGGACTTACCCATGGACTGTCTGAGATTGGGTAAATTAGCCCTGCATCAAGGAGCTTAATGACTTCCTTTTTTACGACTTCCTTGATGTTGGGGTTTACTCGCCTCTGAGGTTGCACGGTGGGTTTATAATCTTCCTCCATGAGGATTTTATGTGTGCAAAAGGTCGAGTCAATCCCCTTGATGTCGGCTACACTCCATGCTATAACTCCTTTGTATTTTTTTAAAACTCCTAGGAGTTTATCCTTTTGTTCACCTTTTAGAGAAGAGTTTATGATTACCGGAAGTTGATCCTCTCCTTGGAGGAAAGCATATTCTAGGTTGCTTGGGAGTTCCTTGAGTTCTAACGTGGGTGGTTCGATGATGGAAGGTTTAAGCTTGTTCTCTGGTTTACGAAGCTCAAGCTGTTCGATTTCTTGCCTGGGATAGAAGGAGACTGCGCTAACATCCATAGTCTTTTCCTCCTCTAAGAGAGGTAAGGGAGTTTCGTCTCGCAACCAACCAACTTCTATTTGTTCATCCGCACAATTGTCAATCACGTCGGTTAGTTCATCGACTTCTCCGATGCAATACAGCCGGTTAGCTGCTTCGAAGGAAAGATTCATTGTGTCCTTGATGTCGAAGGTTAAGCTATCGGCCCCTACTCGTAAGGTTAGTTTGCCATCATGAACATCAATCACAGCACGAGCAGTTGCTAGGAATGGTCTCCCTAGAATGATGGGCACTAGGTCATCTTTCTCCATTTCAAGGATGACGAAGTCGACTGGAAATTTGAACTTCCCTACCTTAACAAGCACATTCTCACATATTCCTAAGGGGTATTGGACCGATCTATCGGCTAGTTGGATGTTCATACGGGTGGATTTCAATCCTGAGTACCCTAATTTGAGGAACATGGAATGCGGCATAAGATTGATACTTGCCCCCAAGTCAGCTAAAGCATTCTTGACCGATAGAGATCCTATGGAACAGGGCAAGGTGAAACTACCTGGATCATCCACCTTCTTTGGTAGTCCTCGTTGAGTCACCACAGAACATTCTTCACCTAGGGTTACAAGACCTTCGGGCCTTTTTTTGTTGGTTAGCAGCTTCTTGAAATATGCACTATATTTGGGCATATGGTAACATGCATCAAGAAGAGGTACGGTGACGACCGAGTCCTTCAAATATGACAAAAACCTCTTATTGTCATTCTCAGCCTTTTGATTCTTGAGGCGGGATGGATATGGGACTTTAATGGGTTGTTTAGTTGGAGAGGAAGTCACCGGAGGGGATTGCTAAGGGGTCTCATTGTTCACATCACCCTTAGTTGGGGTTTACTCGCCTTTGAGGTTGCACGGTGGGTTTATAATCTTCCTCCATGAGGATTTTATGTGTGCAAAAGGTCGAGTCAATCCCCTTGATGTCGGCTACACTCCATGCTATAACTCCTTTGTATTTTTTTAAAACTCCTAGGAGTTTATCCTTTTGTTCACCTGTTAGAGAAGTGTTTATGATTACCGGAAGTTGATCCTCTCCTTGGAGGAAAGCATATTCTAGGTTGCTCGGGAGTTCCTTAAGTTCTAACGTGGGTGGTTCGATGATGGAAGGTTTAAGCTTGTTCTATGGTTTACGAAGCTCAAGCTGTTCGATTTCTTGCCTGGGATAGAAGGAGACTGCGCTAACATCCATAGTCTTTTCCTCCTCTAAGAGAGGTAAGGGAGTTTCGTCTCGCAACCAACTTCTATTTGTTCATCCGCACAATTGTCAATCACGTCGGTTAGTTCATCGACTTCTCCGATGCAATACAGCCGGTTAGCTGCTTCGACGGAAAGATTCATTGTGTCCTTGATGTCGAAGGTTAAGCTATCGGCCCCTACTCGTAAGGTTAGTTTGTCATCATGACCATCAATCACAGCACGAGCAGTTGCTAGGAATGGTCTCCCTAGAATGATGGGCACTAGGTCATCTTCCTCTATTTCAAG
Source organism: Artemisia annua (assembly GCA_014162995.1). NCBI lineage: Eukaryota > Viridiplantae > Streptophyta > Magnoliopsida > Asterales > Asteraceae > Artemisia > Artemisia annua. Next base: position 20,169 of record LBNU01028689.1, on the reverse strand, counting down.
GATGACGAAGTCAACTGGAAATTTGAACTTCCCGACCTTAACAAGCACATTCTCACATATTCCTAACGGGTATTTGACCGATCTATCGGCTAGTTGGATGTTCATACAGGTTGATTTCAATCCTGAGTACCCTAATTTGAGGAACATGGAGTGCGGCATAAGATTGATACTTGCCCCCAAGTCAGCTAAAGCATTCTTGATCGATAGAGATCCTATGGAACAGGGCAAGGTGAAACTACCTGGATCATCCACCTTCTTTGGTAGTCCTCGTTGAGTCACCACAGAACATTCTTCACCTAGGGTTACAAGACCTTCAAGCCTTTTTTTGTTGGTGAGCAGCTTCTTGAAGTATGCACGATATTTGGGCATATGGTAACATGCATCAAGAAGAGGTATTGTGACGATCGAGTCCTTCAAATATGACAAAAACCTCTTATTGTCATTCTCAGCCTTTTGATTCTTGAGGCGGGACGAATATGGGACTTTAATGGGTTTTTTAGTTGGAGAGGAAGTCACCGGAGGGGATTGCTCAGGGGTCGTATTGTTCACATCACCCTCCTCCTCATGAGGTGTGTCGGGTTCCGTGACATTAGATTGTTGGGTTGGGTAAGGTGGATCCTTAGTAGTTGTTCCAGCACGAGTGGTAATGGCGAGTAAAGGATCTCTTTGATCTGTTGGAGGTTTGCCGAGACCATCAAGAATGGCGTCGAGTTCTGCGAATTTGGCTCTCGTGTCATTTTGTTGGCTCGTGAATAGGTTGTCGAGACCTTTTAGTTGCAGATCTTTTTCAAGCGTGAAATGCTCAAGATCATCCTCAAAAGTGCTCCTAACCTTGTAGTCAGGATGTTCTCCCCCTCCCTCACTTCTCACAAGATTTCCCCAAGGGGTAAAATTGTTGTTTTGATAAAAAGTTAAGAGGGAAGGATCATCAAAGATGTCGTGGCTTGACAAACATGCTTGTTCGGTGGTGGTATTCTCCTCGCATTCTTCCACTTCATGCGGGCCGCCACATTGATCATAGATCAAGTATGGGTTTGATAGTCGTTTGGTTGGTTGTGACTTGTCTAGATAAGATATTTGTTCATTCAACCTACTCAGCCGGCTAACAAAAGAAGGCTTTTCCATGGTCTTGGAAACGCTCATGATCGAATCGGGTTCATCCCAGGTATCGTCTTGATCATTTGCATATTCCCCAATTCTGGCCCATGCTTCCTCGGCACTTAAGTTGGCTATCCTTCCCTTTGACGAGTTATTGATTCCCCTTTGGTCGTTTTTAGAGACACTATCGTAAAAGATTTGGACAAGGAACCAGAGTTCAATGCCATGATGGGGGACTTGTCTAATTAGATCCTTGAATCTAATCCAAGATTCGTGGATAGGCTCTGCTGGTCCCACGTGGAAGCGGAGGATTCCATCTCTCAACGTTGAAGTTCTGCCTATGGGAAAGAATTTCTCATAGAATTTTGAGATAAGTTGTTCCCATGTGAAGATGGATTCGGAGGGAAGTTTGTTATACCAATCTTTGGCTTTTTCATAGAGGGTGAAAGGAAAGAATCATAGCCGGGAGGTATCTCTAGTGGCCCCGTCCGTATGGAGGGTATCCACTATTTTCAGGAAGTCCTTGATGTGTTGGATTGGATCTTCGGCTTTCAATCCGTGAAATTTGCATACATTTTGGACAAGCCAAACATCGGTTGCACGCAAGACCTCATCTGTGTGTTCAATTGGAAAAACAATAGCATTGGAAAAACCACGAGGGGTAGGGGATGAATAATCTTTGAGGCACTTGGGAAGGGGATTTTCCAGAATTTCCTCATTTGCACGAGATTGAGGGCTAGAGGGTGTGGTATGGGGATTGGATTCTTCCTCAGAAAGGGCTTCATCAAAATTGAGGGCGATACCAATTGGTTCAGACATTGAAAAGCGTTGTCTCAACCTATGCATTTCCCTTTCAGGTTCTGCGTAAGGTTGGATGAGGTTTCCTAATGAACTACGACTCCTAGTAACTCTATGGTTGGAAAAATCTCCGTTTACCAAGTTGGCCAAGGAAGATAAAAGCGGAGGAATTGGGAAAAAGATAGACTAAAGAAAAACCTAGAAAGGAATCTAGTGAATAGACCTTATAAAATAAAAATTCAACCTAAACAATAACTATTCCCCGGCAGCGGCGCCAAAAACTTGATAACGCGGGATTGCGACCACGTAACAGGTTTTACCTCTCAAGGGATCTTGAGAAGCTTGCAATCTCACCAGGCAGTGTACCTGACCGATGTAGTATAGTGTAGTGGTAAGTACGGGGGATTGATCGTTCTCTCACAGGGAATAGTGTTCGTTAGGTATGAAAAACTACTCTAATAGGTCTAAGGATGAGGGATGATCATTTTTGTATTTTTATATTTTTTGAAAGCAAATAAAATCTCGGGTTTGAAGGAGTGGGCGGAATTAGTTGCTAGCCAACTAACCCAAAAAATACTATTGCAAATAAAATAAAATAACAAGAAAATAAAAGGTTGTGAAACTTATATGGAGACAAGTGTGTTTACTTAGATTTCCTTACTCCCTAACTATCTTTTACCGGTTAATTAGTGCGTATTAATTGCGCGGATGACGGGTGTATTCCTTAATACCATTCGTGGGGTGGCGTACGTACTTCCCCAACTCTATAAGCTCCTACTTCACTCCTATGTCGAGCCTGCTAGAAGCTCCTAACATGGGATCATTAGAATTCGCTCATGCATTAAATATAACCATAAAAACCTAGTACGCATTGGTTCATGTTTCTTAAGACATTCAAGCAAGTTACCGTATAGGAGGTTAGCCAGTTTTCTTAAGCCTAACATCGATAAACAATCATCCAATACAAGTAATAACACACCAACAACCAATAATCAATAGTTAGGTTTCATTAGATCTAAGCAAACACAAAATAAATCTAGCCTAGCATGTTAATTGAAAGACAAGCATAAGATATAATTAAACAACACATAGACATATTGATTAATTTGAATGGAGACTTATCTTCAATTGAACATGGAAGAATCAAGGGTAAAAAAACCCTTGAAAAAGCTGTCAAAAGCGTCTAGGGTTTGTTCCCAAAAGTTGCACACAAATGAATGAAAAACTAGAAAATTATATATAGAGTATACATTCTGACGGCGTTAGCTTATACGCTCTGACGCGGTCAGCTCGCCGCCATTAGGGTTCTCGGATGGCCCAGATCTACTTCTGACGCCGTCACTTGTAAAATTGCTCTGGGCCGTCACTCTTTAACTTAACACCTAACGGCCTAGGATTATTACTACCTGACGCCGTCAGGTGTAAACATCACATTTTCTTCTTAGGGCGTCACGTATAGTCAGAATCCACTCCTTTATCTTGGTTGGCTGACGGCGTCACCTTGTGACTCTGACGCCGTCAAGAAGGATTTCCAGCATTCTTTTGAGACTTTGTCGTTTTCTTCACTTTANACTTAACACCTAACGGCCTAGGATTATTACTACCTGACGCCGTCAGGTGTAAACATCACATTTTCTTCTTAGGGCGTCACGTATAGTCAGAATCCACTCCTTTATCTTGGTTGGCTGACGGCGTCACCTTGTGACTCTGACGCCGTCAAGAAGGATTTCCAGCATTCTTTTGAGACTTTGTCGTTTTCTTCACTTTATGCTCCAAAAACATCCAAAATGATGTGTTTTCCAGAATTCTTCTCAAAAGTACCTAAAATGACAAAAGGAACGATTTAGGGCAATATTTGATCATATTAACACGAATTAGGGCTTAAATGACCCCCTAAAACGGGTACACTTTTCTCCTCATCATATTGCTACAAGAAGCCTATAAAAGGAAAAAAAGTAATAGTTCAAAACGTACCAGCCCCTACAAAAAAATAAAGTATTTCATGTTTTTAAATAAAGAATTTTTGAGTGCATTGTTATTCAAATAACCAAGAGTTATTTAGTATTTTTGTCGTAATAATTTAGAGCAATATTTTTGTGAGAGTAACATCTCATATATCCAACATAAATTGGTATCAGAGCTTGTTCGAATCCATTTGGGTTAAACGAGTTCTTATTATTTTTATAAAGGTGTCATGGCAAGAAGACAAGGGTTTGATTTAAGTCATGTTGTCGTCCCAATTTTTGATGGTGAAAATTATGATTATTGGTGTGTCAAAATGGAGACACTATTTGATTCTTTACATGTGTTTGACGATGTCAAAAACACATATGAAGAACCCGTCGATACGGAAAAATTTACCGATGATCAAATGAAAGATTTGAAGCAAAAGAGAAGCCGAAATGCAGCCGTTCTAAGTATAATTCAGCGGGGAGTCACACCATCAATCTTCCCGAAAATCATCCGTCTAAAAAAAGCAAAAGAAGCTTGGGAGGTGCTCAAGCAAGAATTTCAAGGAGACGTCAAAGTGAGAGCTATAAACCTACAAACTCTCAGACGAGATTACGAGAATACGAAGATGAAAGAAAATGAGTCACTAAATGACTATTCATCTAGATTAACCGATTTGATTAATCAGATGAAAAGTTATGGTGATGAAATTGAAGACCAACGTATTGTTGAGAAAATTCTCATCAGTATTCCTGAAAATTTTGATCCAATTATAGCAGTTATTGAAAACACCAAAGATCTCAAAACTTTGGGTATTCAAGAATTGCTAAGTTCTCTAAAGTCATATGAGCAGCGTATGACTCGTCACTCATGCAAGGCGATTGAAAGTGCATTCCAATCCAGTTTGCAAGGAGAAAAGAAACCACCACAAAATTTTGGAAGAGGGAGTTCATCCCGAGGTGGTCGAGGAGGCAGAAATTTTAGAGGCCGTGGACGCGGACAAAGCTACGGAAGTTTTAGAGGTCAAGGCAACTTCGACAAAAGATCATTTGACGATGGAAACTCTCACAAGTGTTCCATTTGCAAGAAAGACAATCACGAGGAAAAGGATTGTTGGTATAAAGAAAAGTACAAATGTACTCACTGTGATCAATTTGGTCATCTAGAAAAATTTTGTCGAAAAAAAAACCAACAACAAGCAAATTTTTTAGAAGAAAAACAAGAAGATGGAAATGTTTTCTTTTGTCACTCAGCTAACGTTGAAAGAAGTGACACATGGTTTCTTGACAGCGGTTGTAGTAATCATATGACCGGTGATGAAAGTATTTGGGTCGATATTGACACCGCAGGAAACTCTCAAGTAAAAATGGGAAATGGAGCAGTAGTACAAGTGAAGGGAAAAGGCAAGATTCCGGTCAAGACAAAAACAGGTATAAAGTATATCAATGATGTTTTACTTGTTCCCGACCTTACGCAAAATTTGCTTAGTGTCGGACAACTTGTAGAGCATGGATACTCTGTAATGTTTGAAGGTAAAGGTTGCGTTATTTATAACAAAGGAAGAAAGAAAGAGTTGATGCAGAAGATAACAATGGGGCGCAACAGAAGTTTTTCGATCACATTCAGATACGAAGAACACTCTGCGTTGAAGGCCACAATAACAGATGAAGCTTTGTTATGGCACAGGAGGCTTGGACATCTAAATTTCCAAAGTCTAAATTTACTCCACCAGAAAAATATGGTTGGAGGTTTGCCGCAAATTCACGAGATTGAAGGAGTTTGTGAAGGGTGTGCACTTGGTAAGCATCATCGGAAACCATTTCCGAAAGGAGTCGCTTGGAGAGCCAAGGAAATTCTCGAGCTAGTACACACCGATCTTTGTGGTCCGATGAGGAATCCATCTCATGGTAATAATCTCTATTTCATTCTATTTATTGATGATTTTAGTAGAATGACATGGGTTTATTTCATGAAAGAAAAATCTCAAGTTTTTGGAATTTTCAAAAAGTTTAAAAATTTTGTCGAAAAACAAACGGGGAGTTTTATCAAAATTTTAAGAAGTGATCAAGGAAAAGAATACAACTCAAAAGAGTTTGACAAGTTTTGTGAGGATGAAGGCATGCACAGACAGCTCACAACTCGATACACACCTCAACAAAATGGTGTAGTCGAGAGAAAGAATCAGACCGTTGTAGAAATGGCGAAATCAATGATGTACGAGAAAGGTTTACCAAAAAGTTTTCGGGCAGAAGCAGTTTACACGGCAGTATATTTGTTGAATAGAGGTCCAACAAAAGCCCTCGATAACAAAACTCCACTTGAAGCGTGGAATGGAAGAAAACCTTCGGTAAGACATCTTAAAGTTTCTGGGTGTGTTTGTTATTCTCAAATACCAAAACAAAAAAGATATAAGTTAGATGAGACAAGTGAAAAGTGTATTTTTGTAGGCTATAGTAGCAAGTCAAAAGCTATAGATTGTATAGCCTAAAAACAAAAAATGTAATAGTTAGTCGAGATGTAATTTTTGATGAAAATTCTTCCTGGAATTGGGAAGAAGAAAAAAAGAAAGGAACAAGTTTTCCCACTAACAATATGCAGGATGAAGTGTCACACCTCGCCAAGGCGGAAACGCGAGTGTGTAACTTCATGGATATCATCACAACACCTAGTGTCTAAATAGAGAAATACTACATGCATATAAAATAGAGCAAAGTACAAACACAAAGTGTTGTAACAATACCCCAAAATAAAACAACCAAAACCAACCTTCAAAGGTATCTTCAACAAAATCAAACATATTCATAATCCAAACATATAGATAATTCATCACGATGCAACTAAAGTCTCTTCTAGTCGCTTCCATCTATCTTATCCTTAGAATGCTCACCTGAAAATGATGCTTAAAACGTCAACATAATGTTGGTGAGATTCATAGGTTTAAGACACACATACACTCTCAAGGCAACCAGTTCACTGTGATTATAAAACATAGCTGGACAAATATATATAGTTATCATACAAGCTACATGTACCCATAAATCAATCATCACACAAAAGGCAACCATCGGGCCGGCACGTGACCCCCGCTCCAAACCACATCATCAATTCGGTCGCATGCGTGAGTAACAGGATAAGCATCCTCCCAATTGGATCCCATATCAACCATACAACACAATAACGAGTAGGAGTATTACTCTCCAATTGGATACTCCCCTCCAATTGGACCACACAGCATTATCACATATCATTCAACACATAGCGTGCATACGATAACATTATTAGTCCAAGCCTTTCTAAAATCACACACATAATCACAGTAACTCAAACCATTTAATACAAGCATCATTCCCATCCCAATGTTTAAAACAAAGTAAAAATATGGGACTATGAACTCACCTTAACTCTGCAGCTTCCAACAAATCACAATCACAATCTAAACAACACACATATAAATACACATTACATATGGCCAAGCTAAAAGCTATAACCCATGTAATATTCATATGATGGATGTCTAAGGTTCATATGATCCACCATGGATCTCCTAGACTCCATACTAAACACCAACAACCAATAATACTCACTAAATCCCTTGCACTTATAAACTCAGAAAACGCAGAATTTTAGGGTACTTTCACCCACATAAAATAATGACCAAACAAGCTTAAAAACTCACACCAAAAATTTCCTATGGTCTCTCATAAGCATACAAGCTAATCCCAGAAGCCCATGGTCTAATAACATACACAAGTCCCCATAAGAAAATCAAACTTGTTAACTATCCAGATTCGGATTTGAACGCACACCAAAAGTTTTTGATTTTGTAAAAACACTTACACAACTTTTTATCGCGAATCCTTTTCGTGGGAGTCTAACATAACCTAAGACTTAACTTTTCCAGAAGGGCTAACCTTAGTAACACCTTTTAATCCACTAAACACTATCAAACGTTTACCCAAATTCTGTCCCGGTTTAACAACCTTGACACCTTATCTCGTAAAAATCAAAAGACTAACTTCCCGACCTCGAAATCAATCGTGGTTGGACTTTCTGAAAAGCTCTTTCTTTGAACTACAATTTAGAGTTAAAATTAGTGATCTAACTCATAACCATCTATTAAATAACTTCGTATCTTTACAGCCCTAACTTTCTGTCCAAACCCTAACTCGCAAACTAACACGTTTTACGCTCAATTCTCTTAACCAATCATCATACTATTACCGATTAATGATCCTAACATGTTTAACATCATTAATTTACGGAAGTTTACAAACCCTAAATCCATCATACTTAATATTACATGAATTGAATTAATAATTAACCAATTATATGAAAACTAATAACAAAAGTATACCTTGATCTTGGTTTTAGCTTCAATAATAAAAACCCTAAGTTTTCTTGCTCTCCTCCTCTCTTGGTAGCTCAAAATATGCAGGAAAAATAGTGTTTGGGTCGTGGGTTTAGGTTTATAAGGGTAGGGGTTGGGCTTGTTTGAGTTGGACTAGGATTCCTTAGCTTAAAATTGTAATTGGGCTACAATTGGGTTTCCTTCTTCTTTGTTTTTCCCTTACTTGGCCGCCCACCCCTCCATACATATATTTTTATTATTTTTTTTTATTAAATTAAATTATTACTCTCAAAACCTTATACCTTTTATATTTTATGCGAACCAACAACGAAACCTAACGTCTTACGCGATAAACCTTCATTTTACGACAAACCGGAAAAATAATCATTTTCAAAACAAAGTTTCCAAAAATAGATTTTCACACTCTTTTTAAATATAACTCATGAAAACAACCTCCTCGTAACTTCTAACGCCCAAATACTTGAACGAAGACTTGTTACGCAAAACCGCAAAACATCAAAACTACACAAATCACTTCTACACCACAAAGGCGATCAAAATGAACTTTCCCAAACTTAACACTACTCAAAATCATAACAATAAACTTACACGCAAAGGGATTTAGTGCCACACTCATACTTATCATACTTATATTATACTTATCCCACACATATACCCCACATAAACGCTTAATTCATATCAAACAAAGTCAAATGAATCGAGATTATAAGTTAAACCAATATGCTAAAATCACGGTTGTCACATCATCCCCCACTTAGGGAAATCGCGTCCCGAGATTTAACAACTCGTCTCATCAATAAAATCAAGAAAATTTATGGATATTTAAGCGGAAAAAATACCACACCATAAAACCATAAATCGTTAACCATTCTTATGACGATGTGGGATTCTACCATGGCATAAAAATCACAGAGAAAGATCCACCAAAAATGAACCAACTAGATACCCGAATTCATACGATCAAAAACATCCTGATACTCCAACGATATACGAAAAATAGATACACTACCCCGATCAATAACACCAATGATCCAAATTACTTCTCACAGGTAGGTACGATACCCCCTCATCTAACTTCCACGATCTAAATCCAACTACAAACGATCTACTCACCAACCACATTAGCAAAACACTTACACAACTTTTTATCGCGAATCCGTTTCGTGGGAGTCTAACATAACCTAATACTTAACTTTTCCAGAAGGGCTAACCTTAATAACACTTTTTAATCCACTAAACACTATCAAACTTTTACCCAAATTCTGTCCCGGTTTAACAGCTTTGACACCTTATCTCGTAAAAATCAAAAGACTAACTTCCCGACCTCGAAATCAATCGTGGTTGGACTTTCTGAAAAGCTCTTTCTTTGAACTACAATTTAGAGTTAAAATTCGTGATCTAACTCATTACCATCTATTAAATAACTTCGTATCTTTACAACCCTAACTTTCTGTCCAAACCCTAACTCGCAAACTAACGCGTTTTACGCTCAATTCTATTAACCAATCATCATACTATTACCAATTAATGATCCTAACATGTTTAACATCATTAATTTGCAGAAGTTTACAAACCCTAAATCCATCATACTTAATATTACATGAATTGAATTAATAATTAACCAATTATATAAAAACTAGTAACAAAAGTATACCTTGATCTTGGTTTTAGCTTCAATAATAAAAACCCTAAGTTTTCTTGCTCTCCTCCTCTCTTGGTCGCTCAAAATATGCAGGAAAAATAGTGTTTGTTTCGTGGGTTTAGGTTTATAAGGGTAGGGGTTGGGCTTGTTTGAGTTGGACTAGGATTCCTTAGCTTAAAATTGTAATTGGGCTACAATTGGGTTTCCTTCTTCTTTGTTTTTCCCTTACTTGGCCGCCCAACCCTCCATACATATACTTTTTTATTTTTTTTATTAAATTAAATTATTACTCTCAAAACCTTATACCTTTTATATTTTATGCGAACCCACAGCGAAACCTAACTTCTTACGCGATAAACCTTCATTTTACGACAAACCGGAAAAATAATCATTTTCAAAACAAAGTTTCCAAAAATAGATTTTCACACTCTTTTTAAATATAACTCATGAAAACAACCTCCTCGTAACTTCTAACGCCCAAATACTTGAACGAAGACTTGTTACGCAAAACCGCAAAACATCAAAACTACACAAATCACTTCTACACCACAAAGGCGATCAAAATGAACTTTCCCAAACTCAACACTACTCAAAATCATAACAATAACCTTACACGCAAAGGGATTTAGTGCCACACTCATACTTATATTATACTTATCCCACACATATACCCCACATAAACACTTAATTCATACCAAACAAAGTCAAATGAATCGAGACTATAAGTTAAACCAATATGCTAAAATCACGGTTGTCACATGAAGCACACGTGGAAAGTGATGAAAATCAACCATCACATGATGAAGTACCCAACGAGGAACCTGATGAAGAATCTCAAAGTCCACCACCAAGAAAATTTCGTTCGTTGACAGAAATATACAATGCTAATTTTTTTCATGTAGAACCAGAAAGTTTTGAAGAGGCGATCAGAGAGGAATCATGGAAGAAAGCGATGGAGGACGAAATTGAAGTTATCGAAAAGAACAACACATGGGAGCTCACAGACATACCATTAGACAAGGACGTTATTGGTGTCAAATGGGTGTACAAAGTCAAGTACAATGCAGATGGTTCTGTTCAAAGAAACAAGGCGAGATTAGTCGCAAAAGGTTACTCATAACAACCTGGAATTGACTATGACGAGACATTTGCTCAAGTTGCTCGAATGGACACAGTCCGAGCAATCATCTCACTAGCAGGCCAGAAAGGTTGGTTACTATACCAACTTGACGACAAGTCAGCATTTCTCAATGGAGAACTTAAAGAAGAAGTTTATGTGAATCAACCTCAAGGATTCGAGGTTGAAGGAAAAGAAGAAAAAGTTTACAAGTTGAAGAAAGCGCTTTACGGACTCAAGCAAGCACCACGAGTGTGGTATAGCCAGATCGATGGTTATTTTAAAGAAAAAGGTTTTAACCAAAGCAAGAGCGAGCCAACCTTGTATGTTAAAAATCAAGGTAAAGATGATATTTTAATTGTAGCGCTCTATGTCGATGATCTTGTTCATAGGGAATAACAAGAAAATGATCAAAGATTTCAAAAATGAAATGATGCAAAAATACGAGATGAGTGATTTAGGTCTACTATATCATTTTCTCGGAATGGAAATTTATCAAGACGATGGCGGAGTTTTTATTTGTCAAGAAAAGTATGTCGAGAAGATTTTGAAGAATTTTGATATGTCGGAATGCAAACTGAAGGACACTCCTTTGGTGATGAAAAGCTCATGAAAGAAGATGGTTCAAGAAAAGTGGATGCCACACTTTACCGAAGTTTGGGGGGGAAATTGTTATACCTCACAGCAACAAGGCCCGACATCATGTTTGCCGCAAGTTTACTCTCAAGGTTCATGCACAATCCTAGTCAGATTCACATGGGAGTTGGTAAAAGAATTTTAAGATATTTGCGGGGCACGAAAGATTTTGGAATCAAGTTTGAAAAAAATGCAAATATAAATTTGCATGGTTTTTGTGACAGTGATTGGGGAGGATGTACAGATGACATGAAAAGTACATCCGGATATATTTTTTCACTTGGTTCAGGTGTGTTTAGTTGGTGCTCCAAGAAGCAACAAACAGTCGACAACATCACAGAGCATTATAGTAGAGCATCAGCACATCACAGCAATTTGTGGAACGAAGAATTTTTGAAGATATTGAGAAAAGATATGAAGCCTACACAATTTGCGATATAGTCAGAATAATCGCAAAACATGCTCATCATAGCGCACAAAGAACAATCGTGAAACACTCATTTTATCTGAGAAGCAATTGAAGACGCGAGAGGGAAACGATTTTGTGTGAATGAATACAACTAGAAGACATTTTCACAAAAAGACTCCACGAAAAAGTTCAGGAGCTAGACAATTGGAGTTCAGCCAAAAACTTACGTGAGAATTGAACAATAGTTTTTGCCGACCACAAAAGAAAAGGAAAATAATTTTTGGAGACAAGCACAACTATTGAGCTTGACAAAAGAATAGTTGGGAAAGTTTTAGACATGTTTTTTATGATAAAGAAAATTCAAGTTTTGGCTTCCAAGTCAACTACAGCATGAGGGAAATATACGGCAACAAGATCAACACCAATCTTTGAATACTATACAAGTACTATGCATATGTTTTACTTGTATTTGTTTTCATATTGTAATAGTATTGCTACAAGAAGCCTATAAAAGGAAACAAAGTAATAGTTCAAAACGTACCAGCCCCTACAAAAAAATAAAGTATTTCAGTTTTTAAATAAAGAATTTTTGAGTGCATTGTTCTTCAAATAACCAAGAGTTATTTAGTATTTTTGTCGTAATAATTTTGAGCAATATTTTTGTTAGAGTAACATCTCATATATCCAACAATTTGATCTATTTCTTAAGTCACTTTTAACTAATTTGAACCCATACTGATAAAAAAAACATATAGTAAACAATATATGGCTTACCAATACTTCAAATCATAGTCCTATGTGATTATTGCCTCATCATTCATAACTATTGTTCTTGGTATTTGTTTACTGATGAACATAAAGAAACTCGAAGCCAAAAGGGAAGGATCTCAATGAGTTTCAGTAGCTAACTACACGAGCTGATAAATCGAAGACAACAAACAATGTTTGGGTTCTTTAATTGCAGCTACTTAACTTGCTACTTAATAGTAGCTCAACTCATTTTCAGGTATACAAGTGCCACGACTCACAAATTTTTGTTTTTTTATGAAAAAAGTTGCATATCGGTTTCTATTTGAATTCTTACGTATTAAATTATATGAAGTCTGGTGGATCATATGGAAAGTGTGCATACAAGAGGGAAAATTGGTAGAGCTCTTATACAGCTTTAACCATACCAGCTCCCAGAGTTGCACCACGTACTATAAATTGTGCATTACGAAAAACCGAATTTTTTGTTTCTCGAACAATAGTTTAATATCTAACTCTGAGCACATGTAGTGAAGTTTCATTTATATATCTTGTGTTGCAGATGGCACTCTGCTGGTACTTATGACGTGAAAACCAAAACTGGAGGTCCTTTTTCGGTACCATGAGGCACAAGGCTGAGCTAGGCCATGGTGCCAACAGTCTTTACATTGATGTCAGACTATTGGAACCTATTAAGGAACAATTCCCCATCCTCTCATATGGCGACTTGTGTCAGGTATGATAAAACACAGTTTTGGCATCCCCATTGCACAATTTTTTTTTACATATCTGTGTCTCCCCGTATGTATATATGCTACACAAGGTATGAAGATATTTCTTTTCCTTTGCTCTTTGTCAGTGGCACAAATTGAGTTCTATGATTTATAACTTGATTACTTTTTTTCTTTTTTTTACGTATCTGTGTCTCCCCGTATGTATATATGCTACACAAGGTATGAAGATATTTCTTTTCCTTTGCTCTTTGTCAGTGGCACAAATTGAGTTCTATGATTTATAACTTGATTACTTTTTTTCTTTTGTATGTGTTTTTGGCATGGATTTGACTTCTTTTCAACAGTTTACTCAGGTAAGCATTTTGATTGAATATTCCTTTCAAGCCCGATTCTGTTAGATGTCTACATTCACTTTTTTTTATGGTCAAATAAAACATTTCTTTAGGTGCATATGATGATGAGGAAGTTGCATTACTATTCTATCTTATGCTATTCCATTAGGTTCCCTAATAACTTTTATTTTGTGACATTGTCTGAAGATATAATGACGAAGTTCAAAAAAGTATTTTTCACCCGTTTTGATGGAAACTAAGTGTTGGGTCACTGAATTCCCAAACTCTCTTAAACTAGGATTTGAACATAAAATAACCTAAGTGTTTAACTACCTTCAACACAATCAAGTCACTGAGTAAACAGTCACTCAGTGAGTCATCTTCAGGATGCTTGGGACAAGCTTAAGAAGAAAAGCTTTCCATTCAGTGAGGCGGATTTTCAGTGAGTGGCACCTAAGCCAAAGAAGAAGGTGTTGGATTCAGTGAGTGATGACAATAGCTCATTGAATCCCAAGCTACTCCTCACTAAAGCAACAAAAGCTAAAGACTGAAGAATTAAGACATGAAGCCTGAAGAATGGGCGGGACAAGGCGGGAAACGTTTGAAATTACAAAGAGTGTCAGTATCAACCAAAAAAACAAAAAAAAAACAAACGACAGCGCGGGAAAACCGTTGAAATTAAAATGTCAGTATTCTTGTAAAGTCAAACTTTCCCTGAATGGCGTGGGTTCAGGATGGTGTCATATCTGAACCTCAGAAAGTAGTATTGTCCTATACCCAAAATAGACTTATGTAACAGAGACAAAATACGAAGTATTTTTGTCTCAACTAGGCTGATGTAATCTTTGTCTTATCACAACGGTTGTAATATACTTGATAAAATAGGAGTCATAAGAGAGAGTAAAGGTTGCGGAGTTTGTGCACTTAATTCTTAGAAATTCACAAACTAATCTTTACTCTCTCCAAATAGCAACCATCCCTAAGATAGCTTAGTGGGTCTT
>LBNU01028686.1:1450-14151 GCA_014162995.1 Artemisia annua | reverse complement strand
AGGCTTACGTAAAAATGGAAAAAGTGAATTATGACTTTTAAAAGAGGATTGTAAGGAACCGAAAATACATAAAAAGTGTAGAGTTGGCGTAGCCAAGTATTGGTTGAATTAACTTGAACGTGACACGACGTACGCGAATAACTTCCGACGAAGTTAATTATAAAAAAAAGAATATTTAAATAATAAAATATTATAATTAGTGACATGAAGTTTACGAAATGTCACATCACGTACCCCTTAAGAGAGCGCCGTCCCGGAGCTCAACTAGCTTTATCTCCAGACGGTTCACTTGCGAAAAGATGAGAATACTCGTAAGGAATGAAGTCTAGAATAACTAACGACGCAGTTCGATTCTCGTCATCTTGAAATACGATGCAGAGTAAGGTTGACTATACGCGATAAAGATAGAGTGAGGATTTGTTTAGTTGTTTTGCTCGATCGTATGAATACTGCTGTATTGTTATACTCACATAAAAATTTTGTGATTCTCGAAGATCAAGTAGAAGATCAATTAGACATAACCCATATATAACTATTCCTAGTATTTGAAAAATCTAAGTCGAACATAGGTAGTCAGACTATGTTCCACTGTCCCTAGGTTAAATATAGGTGACTAGACTATATTTAACCGATGTTCGATAAAATTTTCAAATACTTAACTTAGTTATACTTGTGATATGTCCATTGTTGGACAAGTATAGATTTTGCATAAGTATCTTATATACAAAGAGTGATATAAGTTTGTACATACGTAAGAATCAATTATAAGTACGTAGCATGAATGTGTAACACAATCGGATAAGGAAAATACACGCAGAAAGGAAGTTTTAAGCAGTATCAGTCCACATCAGTCCAGAATCACGGACCTTTAACAATGAAGGTTTCAAAAGAGAACTTGATGAATAAAGAGAAAGTTGTTGAACTTCAGCTTTTGTAGATGATGAATCAGTTTATAAGAATTATTGGAGAATGACGAATGATAACATAATAACAAAATAGTTCTGATTTGTAAGAAAATATCAAAATGATTTATATGGTGGTGAAAATTTTTGTATAAGGTAAATGACAAAGCGATTTGTAAGATGATAACAAAATAGTTTATTCGCAACTAGTCAAAACAATTTATGTAATAGTAGTATATCGTTGATTTAGTTTATAAGAAGATGGTAAAGTAGTTTGCGATAGGGTGGAAAACATTGTAATAAAAATTATGCGAAATGGTTTATAAAGTGAAAGTAAAATGGTTAAGTTAATGGTAAAACTGTTTATAAGGTGCTTGCCAAATGGTTTATATGAGACTAACAAAACAGTTCATAAGTTGATAGTAAGTATGGTTATTCGCTTTACAAGGTATTAGTAAGGTAGTTCTTTGGAGAGTAGTAAATACATTTGATAATATTGTGAAAGAAAGTTTATATGGTAATAACAGAGTTGTTTATAAAATGGTAGTGAAATAATGTTGTATAAGGTCATGAAAAGTTTTAAACATCATGTCATCCTTGACGATTTTTGGGAAAATAATTGAGACTAATGTGTCAACCACAGCGTATGAAAAAGATTTAGGGGATCATAAGATAAATGAGTATATATAACAGTATAGTAATTTTGGTGAAATAGATATATAATTGGGAGAAGTAGGGTTTGACATGATGCCCTGGAGACTGAGCATATAAAAGGTAAGAATCGGTAAAACATTTATAACGATAAGTAGTTGAGAGTAAACTAACTGTATATAAATAATTTTTATATATGTAGTATCAATAGTGGTGCTTTGGAAAGTAAGCAGAAATGCTCAGAAAACATGAGTTCACGGGGAGTAAGACAACCAGTAGAAATTGATAAATAGCAACAGGTTTCGATGTTATATGAAATTATATAACATATGGTGATGAAAGAGTTTAGAGAGTTTTTTGGATGTTAAATACCATTGGATGGGTTATTTTTTATTGGCATTGGAAGCACATTACATTATGGCAGGGTAATGTCCATTGTAATCACATACAATGTCGGATAAATAAGAGAGACAATTGTAATCGCATACAATGTCTGATAAATAAGAGAGACCATTGTAATCGCATACAATGTCTGAGAAATACCATCGTGTAACTCACAATGTTTAGAAGAGTTTAGTATTCACATGGAGAAACTCCGTTAAGAAAAATAGCGATGCTTCAGGAACAAGCAGGATAGTCGGGAAAAAAAATTATCTTAAGTACATATAGTAATATTCACTATATGTATACGTATAGCAACGGTGCACTCGCAGATGTGTATAAATTTCCGGATGAAAATTCATAATGCTCATGAATAGCATAAAATACACCAAGGAAGTTTAGTGCACAAAAGGTTACATATTTAAGAAGTGATATTTTCGCGGATTATCGGACGAGTTAAGAAATAATTATAGTGCTTATATAATTATTAATAATATAGCAAGATTAAGATATATATACGAGGGAGAAATAGGAAGCTCAGGAGTAGGCGCGCATGGATATCGGACAAGATGATGAAAGCTCATGATTTTTGAAAAACAATAATTATAGTCTAGGTTTTTTTTAAAAAAAACAAAAAGACCTAGTTCACTATAATTTGTGCTCTGGTACCAATCTTTAACACCCCCATTTTCAGAACGCAGCGGAATACAACATGGGGTGCTATTTATCAGTCGCATAGTACAAGTATAGTAAACAACTTTAAAACAAAGTCATTCTTAAAACTTCACATTCGATAATTTATCAGAGTTGAGGTCCCAAAAGTTTAACATAAGTCTAGAAATACATAAATTTAAAAGTTTAAGTCATTATCGAATGAAAATTTTATTAAACATGAGCCATCAAGTAGATATCCCCATCTTTTCGCAAAGAAATGGATATCTACTTGATGGCTCATGTTTAATAAAATTTTCATTCGATAATGACTTAAACTTTTAAATTTATGTATTTCTAGACTTATGTTAAACTTTTGGGACCTCAACTCTGATAAATTATCGAATGTGAAGTTTTAAGAATGACTTTGTTTTAAAGTTGTTTACTATACTTGTACTATGCGACTGATAAATAGCACCCCATGTTGTATTCCGCTGCGTTCCGAAAATGGGGGTGTTAAAAATCTGCAGCTGTTAAAGGCTCGAATCGCAGAACAGCGTTGGCACGTACCACTGCTATTGGAAGTGATACAGCAGTAGGTCAGTCTAGAGGTAATGTTGCGACACATTCAATCATCGTACTGTTTATTATAAGCATCTTTGGTATAACATATTTTTAAAATTGATTTGTTTACATATCCTATAAAGGATGTAGATGAAAACACTCCTTGCATGTTTGAAGAAGATACACCAACGAGGCAGACACAAGGTAGGAATGTTTTATTATAATTGTTGTAAATGTATATTTTTTTGATTGGTATTGATTCATGTTTTTATAAAAATACATTCATTAAAGATCCAAAAAAGAACCCCAAGCACAGTTGATTCATCTGTTTCTGAAGGTGACACTCCAACGGGGCGCACGAAAGGTGATTGGCTCTGTTTAGATTTGTTATAAACATATTGTGTTACTTATAATTATATGAGTATGTTTTACATGATGAATTACCTGGCGTGTTGTTAAACACAGATGGAGATAGTGGATTATCAATGGGGGTCAACAATACTGTTGATTTAAGTGTCCGACGTAGAGGAAGACCACCAAATAAGAAGATAGGTATGATATTTAAAACTGTGTTCTCCTCCTTGTGCTCTACACATCGTCTGCTAACAATATTTATCTAATATGTTGTTAGCTGTAGATGTTAATGCTTCGAATGATCCCGGTATTCGCCATCCAGGTAGGCCACCGGTTAATGTTAATGCTTCGAATGATCCCGGTATTCGCCATCCAGGTAGGCCACCGGTTAACAAATCAGGTATCGTAAATATTATGTACCATCTTTTAACTAAAATCTATAGATCATGAATATCAAACGAATTTTGGCTGAGCTTTTTTCCGTTTTTTGTTTTTTATTTTATGTTATTTGAATTTTTTGGTGTGTGTTTTAATTACTTATGCCATTAATCATTTTAATTTTCCCCTTATAGATTCTGGCAAGAGGAAAGTAACTGTGCCGAACACACTTGCTTATGTAGATGAAATACCAGGGATGCCGCAAAATGGTATTCCTATTTTTATTGGTTGTGTGGAATTAAAACCTATTTAAAGATGTGTTCCCCTCCTTGAGCACTATACATCTTCTGCTAACGATATTTATCTAATATGTTGTTAACTGTAGATGTTAACGGTTTGAATGATTCGGGTAATCGACGTCCAGGTAGGCCACCGATTAACAGAACAGGTATGGTAAATATTATCAAGCAAATTTTGGTTGAGGTCTTTCCCATTTATTGTTTTTTATTCTATGTTATTTGAGTTTTTTTGGTGTGTATTTTAATTACTTATATCATTAATCATTTTAATTTTTTCCCTGTATAGATTATGGCAAAGGGAAAACAACTATGCCGAATACACTTGCTTATGCACGTAAAAGACCAGAGCTGCCGCAAAATAGTATTAATATTTTCATTGGTTGTGTGAAAATTTAAAACACATATAATGCATTTGTGTAATGATTTCCTTTGAAGACATAAAATTCATGTTTTATGCAACTTACATCAGGTAATTTTGCAAATACAAAGGCTAACACGAAGGAAACCAGGATGTTTACAAGTGACACTCCAGGAAGGCAAATGCAATGTAATTTTACATCGGGTTATTTTATATATTTTTTCCATTAGTTTGTATGTGTTTTGTACACTATCATAACAGAACTGTATACAATTAACATGCTGAGTTCATGACAGCGCCCAAAATGGCCTCGAAGATGTCTCAAAATAATTTTTCAGGTCGAATGGGCTCAACAGGCAGATTGTCAAACCAGCTAGATAAAGGTATTTTATTTTTTGTTGTTACATACTAGACATGGTTTTTTGAATTCAAATGCTAAGTGTAACACGTTGTTGTGATTACAGGATTTAATCGACGTGCAAATAAAAATTTGGGAATGGCTCCATCATACACGCCACAATATGAGGAACTTCCAAACCCGGCATCTTCGTTTCCACGTTCAGCAAGGGAAAACACCGGTTTGTGTATTGGCAAAGTCATCTAGATGTCCTAATTTTCTTTAAATACAATGTGGATTATAAATCATTCGTTGTTTTTATATTTCTAGGTATTAGCGGGGATCAAAGCAGGAACTCTCGATTGAATGCATCTACCGCTGGGGGTACTTCCACATGTTCTTTATTAATGAATAAATTATTTGCCATTTTGGATATTTGAGCATGTATGTTTTTACATTCTAATATCATGTATAATTTTATCCCAGGAATGTCTATGCGTCAAAAGAGAGGTTCCACCATGAGCATGCCTGCTTTTGGGGGTCGTACACGAGGTTTAGTATTTGTTTATTATCAATCATATATTTTTATTTGGATACATCCAGCTGCTATATAGGATTGCTACAAATTTTCAGGTATGAGCGTGTCAAAACGACGGATGACACTAATTAAAGATGTCGATCCTATGATTATTAACATGGCAATTAAAGGAAGATTCATATCGATTTGGCACTCTCATAGGCTGAATGAAGATCACGATCCATATAGTTTGGATTGTGTTTTCCAGGACGAAGAGATATTCTTGATACGTTCATAATACTTTGTTTTCGTGGATGATTAACAAACATTCTGAACTTTTCAATTTTTGTCACAGTGCAACCGCATTCAAGTATACATAAAAAAGGAACTGATGTTTAAATTTGAACCTCTTTTACAAGAGGGTCAATGTTACGTCATATCAAATTTTGGTGTAGCTGAAAATGGTGGAAGGATGCCTTTGGTACCACACAGGTGGAAGCTTAGTTTTTACAAAGGGACCGATGTTACCCGTGCTGACCACATGGACACAAACTATCTTGGGTTCATTAATGAGCCATTCGGCGTATCTTGGATACAGACTATGAGTATCACGAGCACGATTTTGTCGGTATGCATAGTTTTTACGCGTATTTTGTATGGCTATCAATAAGTTTTTATTTAGCTCAACCAACCTAATCATGCTATTGAATTGGCAGATATAATTGGAACTATTATAGGTGTTGGAAATATTGTTGAGGTGAATAGTCAAGGAGGGCGAAAAATACGTAGATCAGTTGTCATCGAAGACGCCGAGTAAGTGAACTAATCTAAATCCCTAAAAATTTTTATTTTTCCATAATGCAACTTACATGTATTACCATTTAATTTTGGTAAACTATGCAGATCTTTAAGGGTTGATTGTACATTTTGGGATAATTGGGCGTTGTTGTGGGATGATTACGAAGAAAGGTTTCGGGAACATGGTCATATTGACTTTATCTTAATGCTTGGGAAAATTAAATACTGGGATAGTAAGTTTTGCATCGTGTTATTTCATCTTTTGATTTTTGTATATCCTTTAGTTATTCTCTTTTTCCATTTTGTAAATCCACATATTTAAATGTAATGAAACTTATATACAATGCAGATAAGCCAACGGTACACAATGCTTTGTTTGGCTCGAAGATTTTTATAAACAGGGATATTCCGCAATAGCTAAGTTTTCGAGAAAGGTAAATGTTTTAATTTAACCTCCAGTATATTTGTCGGTTGCGATTAACTTAAAAAAAAACAAATATTCGATCCACAGTTACGAACAACAAGATGGGTATGATCCAACACGATTCCAAATCGAACCATGCTATCAAGGAACCCATGTTGTGACACCTGCGGAGTTCATGCACGGGTGTGTCAAGCGAGTTGTTGGCATGATTCGTGACATTGAACCGGTAAGTGGTGTTTCGTTTTGTTTTATTTTGTGCTATCAAATAGTTTTGTACTGAGTGAATAATTTATTTGGAACACTCAATTTATAAATAATACTTTGTAATAAAATTCAGGGTTCGTGTTGTGTTGTGTATGCAACGATACATAGCATACAATATGATAGTGGATGGGCATACACTGGGTGCAAGACATGTAGCAGCAGAGTAACACCAATTACTTCGAAAGCAACAAGTTCGAGAAACACAAAACAATTGTGGCTTTGCAAAAACATGGAGAGACATATGCGGTTGCTTCTAAGTACGATATACATTCAGTAAAATTATATTACTAGATATGTATATCCTTTGATTATTACTTGGTACTAATGTATGTTTGTTAAACTTTAAGGTTCAAGATCATTGTCTGAATATTCGATGATAGCGGTTCTGCACAAGTTGTTATTTTTGATAACAATGTAAATAAGATGACGAACTTAACGGCATGGGAGATCATGGAGGAACAGGGCATGGATACTGACCAGTACTTTCCGGACGACCTGAATCAAATTATCGGGAAGAGATATCTTTTTAAAGTGAAATATACTGAGTTTAATCACAACAACAACAACAGCCACATCTATCAAACCGAGAGGGTGACAGAAGACGTTGATATAATAAAGTATTTTAAAAAGGGTTTCATGGAAGAAGAGGTTGGTTGCTTTGTATTTTTTTATTAATCAAAGCATTTTTTTAATATACAAGAGCTGAGGTGTGTAGTGTACCTTCTTATAAAAAAATTAATTTGCGCTGTTGTAAAAACCTTCAGGAGAACGATTATGAGTCTCAGGAGGACACATCACAAAACTCTGATGATGATTTCCATTATGTGGCGGATGGTGAATATGATTCCGAGTATGAACAGCGTAATGATGAGGACGACAACCATGGTGTTTCGGATGAGATGGGATACTCGGATGATGAAGAGCAAAATATTGAATATAGGAGTCGCATTAATGAAAGTGACCGAGGTGGAATGCAGTACTCTGATGACGAGGAAGAATATATTAATGTTCGACCTCGGGATTCACGCAATGAAAATCATGCCGAGGAATATGAAGTGGATCATGTTGAACATGAAGAGGCCGACAAAAACGATTTGACATCGAATATTAACCGTGAGGTATCGTAAATGAATAGCATTTTTATATTTATATATATTTAACCATTTCTAAGTTTTGCATGACAAATCGTGTAACTTCAATTTGCTTTTACATTATAGATATTTGAGACCGATATCACAAACATTGAGCCAATGAACACTGAGGTATTAATCATTGCATTCGCGGATGAATTTGGTGAACATGCTTGCTTTACAAAAAATCTATAGCAAACTAACTACACTTTGGCAAATGATGCAGGAAAAAGTGGATGAATTTACTTGCAATCCTGACAAGGACGGTTTTGTGGCAAATGAAAATGGTACGTCGGGTGTGCAATCAGCTGGAAACATTAGAAAGAGGCCACGCTCGACGATTGAATCATCAGCTTATGAAACTGAAGAACCTTTCAAAAAAGATGGTGAGCGTGGGACTGGAAAAGAGTGAATGCTGTGAATCAAAATATAACTTATCTTTTTTAAATTTTTATTTTTTGCCGTTGCACAATATACTTGATAAAAAAGGATGTGTTTGTTTTCTCTATTTTATTATGATTTGACTTTGTTACTTGAGTGATATTATCATTATATTTGGGATATGAAGTTTTTTTTACCTTAATTGCTATGGTAGGTATTGATTCAAAATTTTTTGTATCCTTGGATATACATTAATACCTATAAATTGGTGGCAGATATTATGTATGTATTGCATGGCATCTTTAACAAAAATTACATATAACTGTTAAAAATAACTAATAACATTGTATTTTAATAATTTTGTAAAACTTTGTAAAATTTTGTATTTTAATCATTGAATTGTGCAAATTGATAAAATCTTTGTATTGAGTTTTAGTTAAATTTATAAACTAACAATCTTTTTTATTTCTTCCTTTCTCATCATTTCATTTATATTATCAATACATGCATTTAGTTTCTTTCTTTATCATTATTTCATTTATATTATCAATGCATGCAACTTTGAAAATATGTGTTTTGTCCCATCAATAATTGTGTTTGATTACATCTCCTTTTTAGTGTTAAGAACTTTGTATATGTGTCTTAATTAAAATAAATGTTATATTTTAAGAGTTCACATAATTTTGATATTTTGTAAAAAACCTGATACTAAATCCTTTTAATTATCACATAATTTTGGTTTACGAAGATGCCTACCACCTTCATGGGATGTTGTAAAGATACGTTTTTCCAATCCCCCCGTACCCGTATACAAAGAACATGCCATTTTAAATTTTCACACAACCAATGAAAATAGGAATACCATTTTGCGGCATCTCTGGTCTTTTATGTGCATAATCAAGTGTATTCGGCACATTGTTTTTACATCGTGTCTTACATTATTTTTATTTATTTTTTTTAACATTGCATACCTTCTAATTTTTAGAAAAGAATTTGTAATTTTTAAACCATAAGTTACAAGGAAAGTAGTTGAATAAAACATATGTTTGTATTTTTAAAAAAGATAGATGTATCCTAAACTATAGATGGGACTTTGGCTATTTTGAAGTCCCGAAAAATATTATGATGTTATATTTAATTCCTATCGCCTAATCATGTCTAGCAAGGTAGCCTTGGCATATATATGTATGTGGATGTATTGCATGTGTTTATATATCGACATTCCATCTATTTGAATGTACATCAGATCTAAATTAATGAATTGATAAAAGTTTAAAATGTAACACGAAATCATATAAATAAAATCGAAGTATGTTAACTTTGAATGTTTTAAAAAGGATTATTAAATAACACTGCATACAAACTGTTAACACGTAAAAAACACAACTTTATCAATCTAAATCACGTATAATATGTAGAAAAGAGATGAGAAAGATGGTGACTTGATGTATAAGATGTGGCGTATGGAATAGAACTTATATTAGAGAAAAGCACACATAAAACACATACAAGCACACACCTCAAATGAGAGTTTGAGGTGTATTTATAGTACAAGATATGATGCCCTAAAGGCTTCGATGGGCTTGGGCTTGGACTTGGTTTTATACTTAAATCTTAACTTATAACATATTAGCTTAACTAGTCCAAGGCCCAATGACTAATTCTACCTACACGACACACTATATTACATATGAGACCGACCATCACTTTTTCTATAAAATTTAAATGCTAACAATCTCCCCCTAAGAGATGGTCGTTCGAATGATGCTCCATGTGATTTGGTCTTTGTCATCTTTGTTGTTGAACTTTGTGTGTCGTTGTAGAATAGTCTTTAGTCTTTGTTCCTTCATGCTTTGTGATCTTTGATACATGACTTTTCTTTGTTCTTTGTTCTTTGTTGTGGTTGATTCATCTGCCTTTCGTCACAGCTTCGTCTTTGTAGGTTAATCGCCTTTCCAACATGCTCATACATCTTTAGTCTTTGCCATAGATATATTTGTTGTCGCGGTTCTTTCACTTTGATCTTTGTCACTTAACTTTGTAGATTCTTCTTTTTGGCGTAGAATCTTTCTTTGACTGTTGCTTTCCTTTGATCTTAGTGAGAACTTTCCTTTGACTTTGAGATGTATGTATGAGCATGTGGAAACTAGTGTGGTGGTTGTACCTGCATAAAACAGTTAGCAATAAAACATCCGGTA
Organism: Artemisia annua; assembly: GCA_014162995.1. NCBI lineage: Eukaryota > Viridiplantae > Streptophyta > Magnoliopsida > Asterales > Asteraceae > Artemisia > Artemisia annua. The sequence continues at coordinate 3,564 of LBNU01028686.1, read as the reverse complement.
CTTACAGGTTCGGAATTAGAGATCGTCAACAGCATATTGTGAAGACTTTCTCCAACCCTTACCATGGCCGTTCCTAATCGGATACCCTCGAAAGAGCTTACACAGACATACCGAAGTACACCCACGATTAGGTGAGTCGCTGGAGATCACCCCACGACTGTAGACCGTTTGGAATCCACCGAAACACTAAGCGTAACCCACAAGAGATTACCGAAGTGACCTGCTGTCAGGGCTGTTTGATGTTGACCCTGGCAGGAGTTTCCGTTCAATCATTGAGAAGTACATAAGTAAATTCTCTCATAAACGTTCTGGCAGATTGCTAAGACCTGCGTAGGACTCTAAAGTTTACATCTGGCGTCCATTGATGTAGAACAACCAGTGTAATAATATCGTGTGTTCCTATGAGATCTTTTGATGAATCTCTTGGCTCTAGACTCAATAAGTGCACATTTAGTCGTCGGAGGAATGGAGCAGAGTACCTCCTTTTCAATATCAACACACTCGGAATGAGTGGTCAATAGATTATGCAGGGTTCTCTGTGAGAATGAAACAAGTATCTTTTGAGAGATACCCGAGTGGCTAGAAGGTTTAAGTGCAGTGCGTCACTGGGTCCATGACGTCTTGTCTTCAATACCGGTGTCACCTTGGTAACAACCAGTAGCATATGAGTTTAACCCGGTGTCTGCCCTAAGGTTGAACATATGGAGGGCTATTTCTTTTCACCCTTTTCATTACTTTTCTTTTTAATTCTTCAACCCCTTCTTTCTCCTTTCATTCTTTACTCCTTCTTTTAATCATACCTAAGGACTTCTAATTCTATTTATTGGAATTGTCCTTGGGTAGATCCCTCCGGTTCTGGCGGATCATAGGACGGTTTTTCCTAACCTTAGTCACCTTATAACACCATGACTATCCTATTGTTGCCATAAACCTTTTTCTTGAAAGTCTCTCAAAGTGTTTATGATAATAAAACACATTTTGTTTAACACATTGAGAGTTTTGCACTTTTGAAATACTCCCCCTTCACATGTGCTCATGATATGTTAAGATAAATTTGCACATGTAGGGTAGAGTTGGCACTTTTGAATTGATCAACTTTCATTGAACAAGACCGATTCGAGACACGTTTACATCACTAGTTATACTAGCTTGAAATTATTACCCGGCCTTGTCAAGTCCAAAGAAAGTTTCTCGAATTGGTACATTCTACTTAGACAAGTCCTATTCGAGACACGTTTACATCACTGGTTAGGCCAGCTTGAAATTATTACCCGTCCAGGACAAGTCTTTTCGATTACTGACATTTGATATTTCGTCAATTCGAGAGTCAATTCTGAGTCTTTTCTGAGTCAAGTACAAGACCTTTAAGTCTTAACTGACGAGCTCGAGATTCTTCCACAACTTTTGAACATTTTTGATCACATTTAATCACGTCTTCTCCCCCTCAAAAATAGCATACCGTGATATTTTTGATATCAACTGATTAAATAAAAGCATTTGGAGAGAAAGACTGACTTTTTCGCATGAAATTGGAACATTTTCTTTTTGATTTTTATACTCCCCCTTAAAGAAAGCATATTGTTTAAACATATAGTTTAAAATCAATTTTAATGGATTTAGAGGGAGTTTTTTCTTTGAAATACGAGTCATGTACTGAAATGTACACAAGTCATTTTGTGAAAACGAGTTTTTTGCTTGAAATCTTTTCGTTTGTTTATACTCGAACTTTTTGAAAAGAATTTCGATTTTGAGCGTTCGAGTCCTGATCTGAAATAATCAGAAGTCATCATTTAAGCTCGGGTTTCGTACTGAAGTATACGAAAGCCATAGTTAAAGAAAAATTAGAGAAACGACATGTTTTAGAAAAACATTATAAATGAACTCCCGCTCAAGCATATGTACATATCCGTGCTATTTTTGAATAACATTTCTAGAAACGTACATAATATCGATTATACGAGAGACATGTCGTGAGAAGAATATTTTTGGATTTTTTTGGTTTTATATTGTTTTTTTATTTTTGAAATTTTCTATTTTTGTATTTTCTTTTTGTTGGATTTTCAAATTTTGTAATTTGTTTTTCAAAAATATTTACAGCGAAGCGGTTTTGAAAA
>LBNU01028685.1:5784-33445 GCA_014162995.1 Artemisia annua | reverse complement strand
GCGGCCCACTCTACACCTAAAACCCTAATCCATGCCTTATAAATACATGGATGGGATCCCTTTATTCAGCAGATTACAACAGGTTACCCTAAACCTAACTCTCATAAGCCATATCGCACCGATACTGACTTGACCGTCGGAGGTGGATCCCGGGGCTACGGCCTCGGGTCCACTCCTAACGGGTTCTCTTTGTTGACAGGTCTACTTAGGGCTCGAGAAGACGACTAACGGCCCAGAGAGAGTCGTTGAATCAGTCCGCGCCAGATTATGCATCAACACCATATGTGTCCTTGCGTCTAAGTATAAATATCCAAAACTCACTCCCAAATTCAAAATCAAGTTCGCTTCAATGGTCTTAAACTCAACACTTGGTTTCGCCTGCACGCCAAAACTTCTGAATGTCAACATTCGTTTGGAATTATCTAATGAGACATTCAATCTGTTACAAAAAATACCTCTTTTATAACCTTATTTCATTTTCACCATTTTAATAGGGAGTACTATTTTATGCAACAATATCAATAATATCACTTTTTTCAGCCTAACATCATATATCTCGGCATTATGTATTTTGTATCTTAGAGAAATGAACCTGCTTATTCGCTAACTTAACGCTAAAAGTACTTGCACTCAAGAAGATAGTCACTTTAGATGATAATCCAAACACCCCATTTATACTAATAAAGTTTTATGAATGCAAAATGGCTCTAAAACAATGCAATAAACAGAAAAACATACTCAAATAAGGAACGACAATTGAGACACAATCCCATAACAACCCCTAATTTAGCTTCAAATATATCTATTAAATCGCGTACTGTTAGAAGAAGAAGAAGAAGTAAAATAAAAATATTTAGAAAATTGCTCAACAAAAAATACCTCAATATTTGGTGGTGGGGTTTCGTCGGTAGCAACACTTCCGGCGGCGGCGACTTTTTCCGGCGAAAAAGCGGCGGCTACAGCAGTGGTAAGCGGAGACACTAACAAAAAAAACACTAAAATTGTTAATATACATAGTTCTATAAAAAAAAAACTTCAAAACTCGTAGATCAATTAAAAAAACTCAAAAGAATACCTCAAAATTTGAAAAACCCTTTTGGTCGTAGGTCTTGGTGGTTCCTCTCGGTGGTATCGCTACTGTGGTGGTGGGATGACGGAGGTGGTACGTTGGTTTCTGTTGCGTTTGAGTGGTGGTGGGAGTAGTGGCGGTGGTGGCATTTGAGATGAAAGGGTTGTGTGTGAGACTTATTAGCTGTGATTACAATTCAAACATTGGTGGCATAAGATCATTACCAATGTTTGAATTGTGATTGATTCAAACAACTCGTATAGAAGATCTTATGTTTGAATGAAGCAATAATTATCGTGTTTAATGGTATTCAATACCTTACAAAAATAACTGAAAGAGGAGCGTATGATAGTTGACTTTGGGTTTCAAAGAAAGAATGCAGTGGGGTAGAATAGGCAACACATATTTTCAACGGTAGAATAGGCGAAACATATTTTCAACATTTCACTTTTCTTGACTTTTTCACTTTGACCATTTTTACTTTATAAGTAGTATAGATATAGATTGAATAAAATATTTATAATGCAAATGCATGATAACCTACAACCATAAAGGACCAAAAGCTTACAACCAAGCTTGAGCGAACTAATCTATTGTCTAAGAATAACATGAAACATGACTTAAAGACTAGTTAATCCATAAGCAGATTCAGTTCATTATTCAAACAACAGCTTCAGATTATCATAACTGTTTCCTTTCCGCCTTACTATCAAACTCATATCCATAGTCATTCCGAGTAAGAAATGAAATATATCAAGGTCCATTTAGAAAGCAAAACAAGAACATCACCATGTTCAGAACATAAGTTTCACTAAGATTACATACGTAGCTAGGAGCCTAGGAGTGCTGCATAAGCTTTAAGATTAACCAAATTCACACGGCGAAATAGAAGAAAGGTTCAAATGTTACTAAAACTAGTAGAAGTCTATTTCCGCTGTGGGGGAGGCTCGATGGAGCTTCAACAACTTCTTAGCAAACCTCAAGTTTTCACCCGTCTTTAGGGACCAGCTGGGATGAACATCCATCTTTTCTAAAAATGGAGAAGAAGCAAGCAAAGTCTTTATAAAACGTACTTCATTCTCTAGACCTCTACCAGCTGGAAACAACACTCTCCGAAGCTGCAGCTGCCCCATTGTGTAAATATCTAAATCTGGAGAACAAACTGCCGAATGTCGGGCATTATTGCCATCTTTAGCCTACAAAATACAATAGTGTTCAGATACACAACAGTGAGATTTATGATAATTAATCTGATGCATATGTACTACACTCACTTCGATCATAAGCTTATGCAAATTTGGGGAGCAACGTATCAATTCATAGACAAATGACATGATAGTATCATTGCTAAAATCTACTTGATATAATGTAAGAGACTTGAGGCAGAGAAAGGCGGCTGGGACCTTATCTTGGACACCATCTTCGGCCAACAACTATAGAACAAGGTATATAGCAAGCACAAGCTAGAGAATTAAATATACCTTACTGTAATGAATTGCGTACATGAATTTTAAAAGCAAACTTAGCCATTACCTTGCACCTCCCAAAATCTAATTCGAGCTCCTGAAGTTTTGGAAGACTCATAAGCTGAAAGATACTCGAACTTTTGATCATCATCACATTGGCAGAATTATACCATGACAAAGATATCATTCTAAGATTTACATGTTTCGAAATATCTAAGAGTATCTCTTCGGCTGTAGTTCCTAGGTTACAGATTTTAAGAATCTCAAGTAATGGACACCCAGCGATAAATGTATAACTTTGAAATGTTACGTAAGACACGTTTAAGCTTGATAGATATGGAAAACCATGAAAACTCGTTGGAGGATGTAAATGACAGCCATGAAGCTTCAAACGTTTCAACTCCATAATAGAGAAAAGTTGGGTTGACAACTTAAGTTGTGTTCGAGATGCATTTTCAATAGTGAGATCCTTAATTCCTTTTGTAGACAAGAATATAACCCAATGATTAACATCCTCAAAATTCAGTATGTCGTTATGTGGTATAAAAAGGACAAATTTTGTTATGGGACCTTTAAGATTAAAGAGTAGCCTACTTATAATCTTATCAGCATTAATTTGTCTTTCGAATGGTCGTCGTGAATAATAAAAGAGTGTCTTATCAAATACTAGTTGCGTGAGCAAAGTCCACTTAAACCTCCATTTTCTGGATAAAATATCAGTCCTCACTGCTTCTTTTATAGGCAAACGATCCAGAATATTAGTGATCACAATATCTGGCATGCTGCTGATAAAATCTTCTTTTCCAAATTTGGATGTTTTACATGTCCCGCGAAGTTTTTTCATGATTCTAAATAGAAAATAAGACAAAGTATAAATAGACGAAATAATAAATAAAGAATTTGTGACGCCATGACATTCAAATACCATCTTTTCATGGACATAATAAGAAAAACTCCTTTAATTCCATTTCTTTTAACTCAACTACCGATTCTGGTGGGTTAAAATAGTTGTTAGCTAATTATACTTTCTAAAAGATGAGTGATTTAGTATACAGCTTACAATAACCGTCGAGCAACATTTAAGGTATATCATACAAAGCGAAAGTGGATCAAGGGTTAATCATTCAAAATGAACAGAAACTGTTAAAAAAACTAAAGAACAGAAGAATAATTTATTTTTAAACCTGAAAATTGACACTTTTTAAACTTATTAACACCCATAAAAAGAATCAGTCAAGACAGATAAAAGCGCATTTTATATAAAAAAAAACTCGAACAAACCTTTTTCTGAAAGGCATTATATTAAATGATTAAAACAAGCAAGAAGCTAGGATTACATTACCATGACGCTAAACAAATGACCTTAACCAACAGTTCACCAACGCCGACCCTAAACAATTACAACGACCATAACTTGGTTCTTATCTAAATGACCCTAAGGCTATGCACAATGATGTTGGTTTTGATCGGTCGACCAATCGGTCATGCTAGGTCGCCCCATTGTGGGTTTTTGGTCGAAGTCGGTCGTGGGTGGGTTTTTGGACGAGCTAGGTCGACAACTCGACCGAGTAAATGCACACATTCTCCCTTTTTTTAATTATATATTACATGTTTTATGTTAAAAAAATAAGAAGGTCGTTGCTGTGGATACTAGGTCACCGGAGAGAGACGGCTGATGTGGCAGGCAAAATGAAGGTCGTCTTGGCTCACCATTGTGCATAGCCTAACGTCGACTCAAGTGAAAATCTAACAATAAACAAAAATTCCTCCGCTATTTAATCCCAACACATCACATAGCCACTTATCACACGACTGAAAGAATGGAACCAGTTGGAAACCGACCATGACCTTGACCCTAAGACAAAACCCGTTGACACTTCAAACCAAACAATTTCGGGCTTTCGGCCACACAAACACACGCCGGGTGGTGGCACGTGATATGTACAACCATTTAGCGAAGAAAACCCCCATTAATTTTAGAGTTAAGACTACCACATCGAGACTACCTTGACCCTCGCTACCTAACCTTGAATCTTGATGAATCTAACCAAAAAGTATATATGAACCACAAACCACAATATCATCATCTGAACCAAAAATAATCAAAACAACCACCTGAACCATACAATTCAAACTACCAAAAAGAATCTGAACCACACCTTGACACTCACCGAAAAAATTGAACCAGACGTCCCAAACGACCCACAGAAACCTAATATCACTACCAACCAAGATCTGNAAAAAAACTCAAACAAACCTTTTTCTGAAAGGCATTATATTAAATGATTAAAACAAGCAAGAAGCTAGGATTACATTACCATGACGCTAAACAAATGACCTTAACCAACAGTTCACCAACGCCGACCCTAAACAATTACAACGACCATAACTTGGTTCTTATCTAAATGACCCTAAGGCTATGCACAATGATGTTGGTTTTGATCGGTCGACCAATCGGTCATGCTAGGTCGCCCCATTGTGGGTTTTTGGTCGAAGTCGGTCGTGGGTGGGTTTTTGGATGAGCTAGGTCGACAACTCGACCGAGTAAATGCACACATTCTCCCTTTTTTTATATATATTACATGTTTTATGTTAAAAAAATAAGAAGGTCGTTGCTGTGGATACTAGGTCACCAGAGAGAGACGGCTGATGTGACAGGCAAAATGAAGGTCGTCTTGGGTCACCATTGTGCATAGCCTAACGTCGACTCAAGTGAAAATCTAACAATAAACAAAAATTCCTCCGCTATTTAATCCCAACACATCACATAGCCACTTATCACACGACTGAAAGAATGGAACCAGTTGGAAACCGACCATAACCTTGACCCTAAGACAAAACCCGTTGACACTTCAAACCAAACAATTTCGGGCTTTCGGCCACACAAACACACCTAGGGATGGCAAAAAAACCCGAACCCGACGGGGAAACCCGAAACCCGAATTAATTGGGGCGGGGCGAGGCATGCTAATCAGGTTACGGGGCGGGTTTGGGGATTAAACGGTGATTTTAATTGGGTTTGGAGCGGGGAATCCTCGCCCCGCCTGATTAATTTATACACATATACAAATATATCTATACCTATATAGTATTTATGTAACAAAAATTATTACTCTAATATTGTTAGTTTTTTATATTTGTAAGAATGCAAAATTGTGATTATAGAAACTCTTAGACTGTCATATTTTTAAGTTTTAATATTTAGCGGTATAATTCATCATTATTTATATATAATACTATGGTTGAAAACTTAATAAGGCTTGTTTGTAATTGATTATTAACAGGTTCGTTATTGTTAACGGTCTAAAAATAACAATAAATGTGAATTGGTACGACTTTGGTCGAGAATTGCACCCAAAGAGGACACCCGATTAAATCTCCCATTAATACGGGGCGGGTTTGGGGACCATCACGCCCCAACGGGGCGCCCCGATTAGATCCCCGATGGCGATCGGGGCGGGTTTGGGGAGAGCTTTGTTAATCGGGTTTGGGGATGGCCGCCCCGCCCCAAACCCGCACCGTTGCCATCCCTAAACACACCGGGTGGTGGCACGTGATATGTACAACCATTTAGCGAAGAAAACCCCCATTAATTTTAGAGTTAAGACTACCACATCGAGACTACCTTGACCCTCGCTACCTAACCCTGAATCTTGATGAATCTAACCAAAAAGCATATATGAACCACAAACCACAATATCATCATCTGAACCAAAAATAATCAAAACAACCACCTGAACCATACAATTCAAACTACCAAAAAGAATCTGAACCACACCTTGACACTCACCGAAAAAATTGAACCAGACGTCCCAAACGACCCACAGAAACCTAATATCACTACCAACCAAGATCTGATATCACATACTTATCAAAATGCTTATTAAAAGACTGAACAAATGACTAATATCACAAGTTATTAGCATAACATTTAACAAAAAAATCAGTAAAAAAGACAGCAAAGCAACATTTCATATTTAAAATATGAAACAAAACCCACACTAACCTTAAAAACAATTTAAGTGAGTGACTGCAGATAATTAATAATCTGTCTCTACCCGCTCGGAAGCCAAAGAGATTTATGAAACACACATTTCACCCATCTTATTAGAGAGAGAAAGAGAGAGAGAGAGAGTAAAGCTGGAGGGTTATTCGGTGAAGGGACCACCTCTACCTATCTGTTGTACTATTGAAAAGTCAACACAATTTATATGAGGCTTTGACTTTGACCTTCTTTTTAGGGTTTAGGTCCCTCTCCTATCACTCACTCCCAACCACTCCCCTTATGCTATATCATTCACCCACTTTTTCTATCACTCACTCATTTTTTCGCTGGCATCACTTGTGGCACTACATCCCTTCACTCACTTCATTTTTTTTCTATTTTTTTAAATTCCATTAAAATTAAAAAAAACTAAAATTCCATCAAAATTAATAAAACATTACATTATAAGATATACTAAAACCCAAAAATTAACGGGTCATTAGCAAATTTTTACGGGACCCGTTATTCCTTAATCAGCTTCATTATTCGCTGTTCCTTTGTGGGTTGAGAATTACGAGGCCCAACAATTAAGGGTCTTATACTTTGTCAAAATTTGATTGGCATATGTGTGTTGGTGGACACACTATTCACGCCCCGTTCGCCCGTAATCACCCGTTAATCTCTGTACGATAACCTTGGGAAGCTAAACAACCCCTTCATCTTTGTACGATGCCATGGAAACCATTCCATGTGTCTACCAACTATGCACGATCTTAAGGTTACATCTGCATAAGAAGATTCATGAACACTCTTCCTTCTTCAAAAATCACTATCCATGTGAAACCATTCCACCGCCTCTTTTCCTCTCACCTGATTTCACAACCTCACATTCATCTTCTCCAGCTCATCTAATCAAAGCCACCAAAGTAACAAAAATTACAGGTGATTCCAGCAGCGATTCATTGTTGTTATCAAAAACCATGTCTAATTTCACAAATTTTCAGCATATAAGTAATAAGCCTGCTATGAATATTTTGGATTTTCTTATTTTGCACAAGTATTGTCGGAGTAAAATAACTGAACGACGGCTTTTAAAGATCCGATACAAGTATTTGGACAACTGCGACAGAAAAGGATGCAAGAAGCTCGAGCAACAGCTGAATTGCTTAAGCAAGGTATATGTATATAAGCCTATATGTTTGTTTTTTTAAAGTTTATGATGCTCATTGCGTTTCTGATCATGAGCATGTATGAAGTGCTGTGGTAGGTAATTGATAAGAAACTTTATATTATTAGTGAAGTCGGGTGGTATGAAGACCAGTAGCATCTTGGTATTGCAAGTCGATTTTGGAAGTTAAGGCTTCCATTTTCTCCATGAGTTTAGAGGTATCGGAACTTTCGGCAAAAGCAACGGTTTTTCGTAAGGGTTTGGTTTTGAAATCTTTTGACCAATCGATTTTAAGGAGCACTCGATCTTCGAGCAATTGATATGCCTCGTTGGGAGTTTTATAGAGAAAAATTCCTCCAGCATCAAGAATTCCTTGAGATGTTTCATCAATTCCATGGTAGAAGATTTGGATAATGGTTCCTCGTCCTAAACCATGTCCATGACAACTACGAAGTAATCTTTCATACGAAGCCAAGCTTCGACAAGAGATTCATTAGGGTTTTGTGTGAAAGCACGGATTTCTCCCATGAGACGATCAAACATAGCAGGTGGAAAGAATCGGCTTACAAAAGCTTGCCTCATCTCCTCCCAATTATTGATAGTTCCTGGGGTTAATTCGTTATACCACACGGGGGATTGATCGTTCTCTCATAGGGAATAGTGTTCGTTAGGATAGAAAAGCTAATCTAATAGGTCTAAAGGTGAAGGAAGATTCTTTTTATTTTATATTTTTTTAGAAAGCAAGTAAAATCTCGTGTTTTTAGAGGAAGGCGGAATAGTTGCTAGTCAACTAACCCAAGTTTACTAACTTATGCAAATTAAAATAATAAATATCTAAACTATTTGGTTGTGAAAACAATATGAGAAAATCTGTGTTTACTTAAGATTTCGATTACTCTAACTATCTTTACCCGGTTAACTTGACTATGTATGTTACTTGTGGGGCTGGAATGAAGGTGTATTCCTAATAACTCATGAGTGGCTACATATCTCTCCCAATTCTAATGAGCTCTTATCTCGCCTCATGTCCATGCACGGCACATACCATAGGGGTTGTAACACGGTGGATCACTGCGCTTAAAATAGCTACTTAATAGCTAGTTGCTCAGCTACATGCTTTCCCAAGACGTCTTCAAGCATGTTTCCATAAAGGAGGTTGCCAGTTTTTCTTGAGCCTAACATCGCATGAACAATCATTCCAACAAACAACAACACACACCCAATAACCAATAATCAAATAGTTAGGTGGTTCATGTAGATCTAAGCAAACAAATGAGAAATGTTAAGCTCACCGTCCATGTTAAATCTGAAAGACAACAGCACGATAGATACGACCGACCAACACATAATACAGTTGGATTGAATTCATGAAGCCTTATCTTTAAATTAATAAGCGACTAGGGGTTTCAAGGGTTGGAAACCCTAAAAGCTCACAGAAAATTCGTCTTTAGGGTTTGTTCCTAAAAGTTCCTCCACACAAGTTTCCACACCTATGAATGAAAATTAGAAAACTATATATAGATTTTACACTCTGACGGGCGTCCTGTTGACTAAGGTCTGACGCGCCGTCAGCTCGCCGCCATTAAGTTTCTTGGATGGCCTACGACTACTCTGACGCCGTCACCATTATAAATCCTTCTGGGCCGTCACTCTTTTAACTTTACTCCTGACGGCCTACTTTTCCTAACACCTGAACGGCGTCAGGGTTTAAATCCGCGCAAAATCTCCTCTGCCTCGTCCATTTGAATAATTGGTTTCCACTTTTTGTCAAAGCTTTCTGCGGGCGTCACCCCGTCTGTGACTTCTGACGCCGTCAGGTTGTAATCTTCATCTTTTGACACTTTGTCGTTTTCTTCACTTTTATGCTCCAAAAACGTCCGAATATGCATGTTTTCCAGAATTCCTCTCAAAAGTACCTAAAATGACAAAAGGAATGATTTAGGGCAATATTTGATCACATTTATACAAATTAGGGCTTAAATGACCCCCTAAAAGCGTAACACTTTTCGTCTCATCAATAACGCTACTAAAAACATGCACAATTTGAGCGTTATCATAAGGTATGTGATGTTGTGCAAAATGGTGATTGGTTATGGCCTGAGTCTTGGAGAAGTAAGTTTTGTTTCCTCTTCAATCTTCCCCCTCCCCTACTATTTAGAGATAGAAAATATAAAGTGTTATGGAAATCTAAAGATGCTAGTTTGGGCTTGTTTTCTGTCAAGAAGGCTTGGTCTGATTTATCTGCTATGAAGCCGATTGTGCCATGGTACAAACTTGTTTGGTTCAGCCAAAATATTCCAAGGAATGCTTTTGTGACTTGGTTAGCTATGAAGCATAAATTAAAGACTCAAGATAGAGTGGTTAGGTGGCAAGATATTGGTAATCTCAAGTGTTCATTGTGCAATCAGGTTCAGGATTCCCATGATCATTTGTTTTGTGAGTGTGATTTCTCAATCAGATTGTGGGATTACTTCAAAAAGCTTGTTAGATTGGATAATGCTCCTTCTTCTTTTCATCTAATTGTCCTCTATTTATGTGGAAGACCAGTTACCAAGTCTATTTGGAGTATCTTACAAAGGCTTGTCTTTGGTGCTTTAGTGTATTTTGTTTGGCAGGAGAGGAATATGAGATGTTTTCAACAAAAATCCAGATCCTTTGATGAGTTGTGTGGCATTGTTAGGGAAACTGTGAGGTGTAAAATGATGAGCTTGAAGGTTGGTTCCTCCAGGCAATCCTTAGCAGCTGCTAGACTTTGGAATTTACATGTGCAAAAGAGAGATAAGATCAATACATTCATCCCTCTTAATGAGTAGTATATTGATGTTAAAGGGGTTTGTTTGCTACATGGTTATCTGTTGGGATAATTTCAAGTTCAATGGCGTGGTTTCTTATGGGCTTCTGATAATTGTTATTCTGGTAATTGATTCAGAAGTGTTGATTGTGGAGGTTCTCATTGGGGTTTATGGTAATACTTGGTTCTTTAATATGGTAATGGTTTTATTTGATTTATCCTACTTGGAGTCTGTTGGTAGGTATAGTCTGGTGTTTGTGTGCAATTGTTTGAAGACTGATGACAAAGTTATGAACAGATTGAGTGGGTGGTTTGCTTTTTTGACAAAATGCTGCACTGCTCTTAGTTATGGATGGTGTTTGGACTGGCTTTTGAAGATGAAGGTTATGTTATGGACATTTTATTGGCAACCTTATATTATTTGTAATAGCTATAGTTATCATAGTTTCCTATCCTTGTTAGTTGTATTTCCTAAGCATGTTTTAGGGATGTCATTCTTGGATTGACTTATAGGGTATGTCCTATAAGTCTTATGTGATTATTTTTTGATTATTAATAAAATTTGCAGGGGTTTCATCCACTTTCCAAAAATATATATATATATATATATATATATATATATATATATATGTNTTGACCGTTTTTATCCGTTTTCGTCCGCTTTTCTTACATTTTCGTCCATTTTTATCTGTTTTTACACGTTTTCGTCCGTTTTTTCACGTTTTCATACATTTTTTCACGGTTTCATCCGTTTTTTTATGTTTTTGGCCGTTTTTATCCGTTTTCGTCCGCTTTTCTTACGTTTTCGTCCATTTTTATCCGTTTTTACACGTTTTCGTCCGTTTTTTTCACGTTTCATACGTTTTTATCCACTTTCATACGTTTTATCCGTTTTTGTCCAGTTTTTAACCGTTTTCGTCCGTTTTTCTCACGTTTTATCTGTTTTCATCCGTTTTTACATGTGTTCGTCAGTTTTTTCACGTTTTCGTACGTTTTTATCCGTTTTCATCCGTTTTTACACGTTTCCATCCATTTTAATACGTTTTCGTCTGTTTTCTCACGTTTTTATTCGTTTTCGTCCGTTTTACATGTTTTCGTCAGTTTTTTCACGTTTTCAGACATTTTAATCCGATTTCATACTTTTTATCCATTTTCGTCCGTTTTTTCAAAAAATTTTGATGATTTACACAAGTTATAATATTTACAAGAGTTAACAAGTTTATAAGTTATGAATTTGGTCAAAAAAACGCTTAAGTTTTGGTAGTAAACAACCCTTGTTTTGCGGTTCTAGGTTAAAATCTCATGACTCTTGTTGTAAAACATCATTCCGGACAACTTTCGTGTTTTACACTTTTGATGATTCGGACTAGAAAAGAATCAAAATCGTGATTTAAAATCGATACAAAAACATTTTTATCAAATGTCAAGTTTTCTTTTAGTATACTTACCTAATCACACAAAATATATATACGGGAATGAATTGTAGAAGTGCATAGTAAAAATAGACGAAAACTGATAAAAACGTATGAAAACATGAGAAAAACGGACGAAAACGTGTAAAAACTGATGAAAAGATAAAAACGTACGAAAACGTGAAAAAAACTGACAAACACATGTAAAAACGAATGAAAACGGACAAAAACGTAAGAAAAACGGACAAAAAATTTAAAAACGGATAAAAATGTATGAAAGTGGATAAAAACGTATGAAAACGTGAAAAAAGACGGATGAAAACGTGTAAAAGCGGACGAAAACGTGTAAAAACGAACGAAAACGGATAAAAATGGACGAAAACATAAGAAAAGCGGACAAAAACGGTCAAAAACGTAAAAAATGGACGAACTCGTAAAAAAACAGACAAAACCGTAAAAAACTGACAAAAACGGACGAAAACGTAAAAAAAGGACTAACGGTGGAAATACAGTTAACCCATGACTAACGGTGTAAATATTTTCTATCTCGTTAGGAGATAACGGAGAAATAATTTGCGTCGTTTGTCCTTATTTTAACGGAGGGATGTATATATGTTAACTTTTACTAACGGAGTGATGTATATGTCGCAACTTTTGCGAGAAGGATGTATGGTATGAAACGGGGTAAACCACAAGGATGTATTTTGGAGTTTACTCATCCATTTATCAATTTCAGATACTGACAGGAAGACTAAACATGATCTACTATCGACCAATGCATATGCAGACTTTGATTTTCTTGCTTATGTTCATCCACGAGTTCAATCTGACAGACATGCGAAATAAGTTCACATGCAGTACATAATTTGTCAAGTTTCTCTTCAGATATAATATCAAGCTCATTAACCCAACATCAGTTTTGAAATTTCACCCATTTACATAAAAGGGCTTTAAAGCCATAAGATTAACCAAAATACCATATTCACACAAAACTATAAGAAAAATAACACAAGTTCAATATACTAAAACTTGTAGAGCTCAACTTAATGCAGTACATAATTTGTCAAGTTTCTCTTCAGATATAATATCAAGCTCATTAACCCAACATCAGTTTTGAAATTTCACCCATTTACATAAAAGGGCTTTAAAGCCATAAGATTAACCAAAATACCACATTCACACAAAACTATAAGAAACATAACACAAGTTCAATATACTAAAACTTGTAGAGCTCAACTTAGGCCCCATAGTCTAGATATAGCAAACAACATTTTTCCATCTGATAGACTGACACTAGGGACGACTTCGTGCGAATAACAAACTTCTTTAGCAATGGGGAACAAGCATGTGAATACTTATATCAAAGTTAAGTAGTGGACAACATTCATGTGTAGCCTAAAAGAATCAACATTAATTGATATGCACAGCTACAATATTTAAGGCGAGAAATATGATGCATATACATTCATGTATAGCCTAAAGGAATCAATATTAATTAGAGAAAATTACCAAACTAAGCAAAAAAAAAACACCCTTGATCCAAGACTTGTCACTTTTTGCATCTTTTTCTCATTTTGGTCATGCTCAACTGCTCGACTTCACCTCATTTTATTGACACGTGTCATGCTTAACTGCTCGACTCCACCTATAGTGGGCCAAAGGTGCTTAAAAAAAGTAAAAGGCAGGGACATGTGTCCATAGTTGTCAAAAGCGAAAGCGATTGCAAAGCGCAAAGACTCAAAAAATCGCTATAGCGAAAAGCGCAAAAAAAGCGCGGGCTATAGAAAAAAAAGCGCACGGTTGCAATAAACTTTGATTTTGATTCATTTTGTGTTTCTGGTTAGATTCTAGGGTTGTAATAAGATTCACACTGCATTCTAACACTATCCCACTAACTTAATTGGATTAAAACACTCACAATCAAAAAATCCCAAATCGTACCATGAACCCTAATTTCCAAAATCAAACCAAACGTGTTTCTGGGTATGATTCGATCCTTGTATCATGTTTATAACATGATTCCGACCAAAACCCACCCATTTAATCACTCATGAACCCTAATCGTCACTTTAAATGATTGTGGGCTATTGCCACGTGGGCCTAGCGATGTGGGCCCGCTATCGCCTCGTAGCGCGCTATAGCGCACGTAGCGCACGCTTTTGACAACTATGCATGTGTCACTAAATGGGTGGAGTTGAGCAGTTGAGCACGACCAAAATGGGAAAAAGGTGCAAAAAGTGACCAAGTCTTGGACTAAGGATGTTTTTTTTTGGCAATTTCCTTTATTAATTCATATGCAGAGCTACAATAATTTAAGACGAGAAATATCATGCATATGCATTCACTCACCGGCTATACATTTTATACAACTTTGAAGTGATATAATGTAAAATGATAATCATACCTTGTAAAATCGAAAATACAAACAAAATTCTTGTAGTTTTGCAAGAAACACCTCGGCCTCGAAGATGGAAAATGAAACTCAACTACATTCTATTGTCAATAGCCGCAAGCCACATAATGCGATAACTAATTTCTAAAATCTCAAGTAACGAAGACCGGGTAATAATGTAGCCACAATTACCACTTTTTAAATGCTACGAGATGAGACATTAGTTACCACATTATCTAGCATGCTGCTAATAACATTTCGTGCAAGCTTCGAGGCGTTATATGCTCCATGAACCAGTTCCATTATTCTAACAAAAAGACAGATATAAACAAATTTAGTTCGGGTCAAAACTGTAACGTATGAAAGTGTAGGGGCTAAAGTGTAAATGCTGAAAAAAGTATCAGATGTATGCTGGGTTTTGCCCCAAAACTGGTATCCCTGCCAAAAACAATACACTTTTATAGTTTTATATAATAATCTCGTTTTATAACTAGATCTGACAAAACCAATACACTTAGAAGTTTTATCTATTTGCTTGGATCATTTTATAACAATCTAACAATAGGAGAGCATTATGTAACAAGATCTAAACATGAACAGAAAGAAAAGCAAAAAAGTAATAGTACCTGAAATGATTCCAAACATAAACATGTTATCTGCACTTTTATAGTGTATGGTTCTTTTTACCCAGAAAATGTAACAAGATCCAAAGAAGTGTGGTGTGTGTAAAAAGAACGAACCAAAAAAGAGAGGAAGAAATGATTCATTTTTTATATTTTTTTTGGTAAAGAGAAATGGTTCCTTTTAAGAGCGCTCGTTACAAGTAACTTGGCAATGCCGTTGAGGCCTACGTGGCTCGTGTTGCCAAGGCGTTATCATACCCTATGGTCTCGCGTTATGCCGGCGTTGTGAACGGCGTTGGTGGAACAACTCAAGTTGAAACGTGGGTGAGGACAAATGAGAAGTTACACTTTGCATCCCTTGGGTGCAACGGTTTAAAATAATAATAATAATAATAAAATTACACTCTCTGGTGGTTAACCGGTAGATGATTTGCATTTGTGTGTGTGTTGGTTTGCGTTTGTGGGTTTGAGTTTGTGCGTATGCAGGTATAATGGGAAGAAGATGAGTTATTTTTATTTTATTTTATTTATTTTTATTTTTAATGCACAAATCCAAGCTGAATTGGGTTTTCAGCATTTTTTTATACTAAAAACGAGAATATGAAAATGCTACATAATCATGAAAATGCCTTTGAATCACCTTTCTAAAGAGTAAAGTTGTAAACTACAAATCTTGAGTGTTTATTTGTAAAATTTATTAACGTTTAGCAAATATAGTTCAAGTTAGAAAAACAAGTGCTGCTAAGTACAGAGGAGGCCAAACACCGCTACAAAACCAATTGTTTATTTATACAACACAGGCAAGTCCAATCACTATATTTAAGTGGTGAATTAGCATCATGTTTTCTAATAGCTGATAAAATTAAAATTATCCTGGTTATCGCAAAAAGCAGAAGTCCAGAAGTCCCTTTTTCAAACTTACAATTGGCAATGCTAACTATTTAACTTTATCATAAGTGTAAGTGTGTAACCAGAACAGTGCTAATCTGAGTCATCAAAGAAATATTGCCCAAGTGATGTTAATGAAGGATGGAAATGGCCTAGTGAATGGTTATCAAAATATCCAGAGATTGTAGGTCTACTTGTTCCTGAACTAAAGAATGAGGAAGTGGATACAGTTTTTGGAAAATTCATGCCGGGAAGATATCAAGTTTAAAGTGAAAAGCTCTCTAATGTCTATAGTTGAGGAAATATGGGGTATAAAGTTTTTTTTATAAAGTTGATAATGCTGGTAAGAAGTAATGGGAGTAATGGCTATTGGGGAGCTGTGAAAGATGAAGCTATCTTAGCCATTGATGGTTGGAAGTGTATAAGTATGGGGTGTATAAATGCAGTCCTGTCGGTGAAGACAGTGTTTGGGTTAATAGTAATGTTAGAATTTTAATACCATGACATTCATATAATTAAATAATATCAAGTAGTCACATATGCGGAAGCGTAGGATCAAGTATAACATATAAAGGTTAACTAAAAACATAAATAAAGAACGTACCGTATGCAATCTTGAATTCTTGGATGAACCCTAATTAGGGTTTATGTGAATTAGGGATCTATTGATTAACCCCTTACCGTTTTGTTAATCGATCCAAGATACAATCAATAATGTGATTGTACCACGTTCTTGTACACACGTACTATTAACGAATTAAAGTAAATGCTAGTTTAATAATACACAAAACAATATTTTTGTTTTAAAAACAAAATAACATTCGACCGAATAAAAAAATAAATCACCAAACAATTTTGTGATATAGTAATCGATCATATAAGTCAACATGAAAAAGCAAACATTAATATCTACTATACATGTGCATGCATGTGCATGTATGTATGATATATTACTGTAATGCATGTCGACAAAAAAAAGGAGGAAAGCAAGGCAATGATTATTTTGTAAAAGATATAATAACGTGTACAAGAGCTAAAAAAAAAATAAACCTTGACTTTGCTTTTATAGGATAACAAAACTTAGGGAACAAGTTAGGGTTGGGTTCTAGATCCTTCTTGTTCTCTATTTTTTATCCTTGGTCTTTATCTTTGTATGTTAGTCAATTTTCGCCAATCACTAACATTCTTTATTTGTTTTGTGTAATTAATAATTAAATATAACTTTTTATATTAAATTATTAAACTTTAATTCTCATACGTAAAGTGTGCAATCCCGCGGTCTCGGGTTTGATACTAGACATATACTTATTAATATTTATCCACAAATTCCAACAAGTAATTCACGGGGATTGAATATAATTCTCAATATTGTGGCTCGCTGTTGAGTTTCAAGAGGTAAAGGCAGTTTGCAGATGCACTTTTCTGCTATTATGGTGATGTTTTGATGGCATTGTATCTTGAGGTTGATGAAATACTCTTTAAAACTCATATATCTAAACCTAGGGGTGCCTGGTGTGGTAACTAGGCTTGATACTCTGCTCTGTTTATTGTAGTTTAGTAGTAAATCTCATAAAGAGGATTTCCAGTAGTGTTTTTCTCAGAGAAGTTTCAATAGTTTAGATGATGCCTTATAGAGCATGTCCAATGTTTTTAGTGTGTAGAGGAAGCAACATTAAGCATTTGGATGAGTCTCTTGCAGGAAATATAGTCTACCTATTTGGGACTTTCTTTGGAGGATAGGTGTTGCCTTGCATATTGATGATGGCACAGATACAATAGTGTTCTGTATCTTGATTCTCAAAAGGTATATAATTACTTATGTAGCTGTGCAAATGTAGTCATATGTAATGCAGCATCTTGGAGGAATGGTTGGTCTTGAATGGAGGGATGAGGCCTTTCACTGATGATCATTCTAGTTGCTGTTATGAGGTTGAAGCTGTAACAATGATTTTGATTGGTTATAGTGGAAAGGAAATGTAGTCCTAGTGAATTTGGTGAAGTATTTTGACTAGTCTGTGCAGAAAGTATGCTGCCATTTCAGTGTCTTTATGTTCTTGCTTTGTATTGCAATTCTAGTCTTCCTGGTAGCCTTAGCTTGTTATGGCACAAATTGACTAGAATTTGTGTTGTAAATATTGGTTTGGGAGATTAATATATACTTCCCCGTTTCAACAACAAAAAAAAGTCTGTAACCAGTGTACGTATTATTTTCCCTGACATTTCTAAACCTATCATTGCAACTCTGCTTTTGGTGCTGAATCTGAAAACTGACTTATTATGTTGAATTATTAACATAAAACACAACTATCACAAAGTTCAATAAGCACGTTACATTAAGGTGAAAAACCTTACAGAATGTTTTAAGGCCCGTTTGGTTTGTAGGTGGGTTTAGGATTTGGATTTGGATTAGTATGTATCCATTTCGGTTTCGCTGCGAAAACATGAAACATGGGACTTAACACATGTAAATGCGGTTGTTCAAACAACATGTTGGATCATTTGGCGTTACCCAAACAAGGTGAGTGCTTCGATCCAAATATAGATCGATGTTATGTTCATGCTGATTATGAGCAAATGTGTGTATTAACATAGATCGTAGTTAGGCGTTTTACTGTTATGTATTTGTCTATTTAAAATGTAAAACAATAAGCATGTGTCAAGGCCTTTCTTTAGAAACTGTCTATTTATGTTTTAAAAACACAATGCGCATATAAGCAAATCATCAGGTTAAAAAGCTAGCTTGAAATTGTCTATTTGATATAACTTATGTCAAAAAGCACAAGCTATCACAAACAAAACTAAAGCATGGATTGGTGTGTCCCAATCAATCGTCAATGTGAACAAATCAATTCCCATATAAGATACCAAGGCTGGTGTGATACAAGAACTGTTGCTGTGTTGCATGTTACTCAAGTCTTTACGCAACCAAACTGCAAAATTTACTCACCTATTTATCTAGTCATAGCAACACCTAAGAGACCACATACAAGGTAATTATAGAACACTACCACATTATGCCCATTCGCTCCTTGCTTTTCATTCATCATCAGAATTACTTTCATCGGGAATATCTTCAGCTTTACTTTCATCTGCAGTATCTTCAGCTTTACTTTCATCTAGTAAATCATCAGATTTATTTTCATCCGGAGTACTTTCAGCTTTTTTTTTCATCTGGAGAAGGGGGAAACACTTCTACAACCAGCTGTACCAAATCTTCAACACTTTCTCCTAAACGTGAATCAAGATTCTCTATCAGCGGGTCAATTTCCACTACAGATGATGGTCTAATGTTGATGATAGTTGCAATCTCTGATTTTGTAAGCTTGTATGGTTTACATTCAATCACGAACTTAGTAATGCTCTCTCTTGTTTGACTTCTAGCAACACTTTGTACAAGATAGTCGTAAACCTTAAACTCCGAAGGTGCTATGGGAGCAAGAACCTTTGTCGGGTCTTTTGCAGCCCCTCTAGACTTTAGAAAGTCAAGTACCTCAAAATTTGTAAGTGGGCCTGCATTTTCTTTTAGGATCTTCATTGCTAGAGGACAGTAACCTGAGTGCTGATGCATACGGTTAAGAAGTGAGACACATCAAGGATACATTGAACATTCAAATTAGCAATAAACTTGCATCAAAAAACCAAACTTTCAGACTGTGGGATCGAGACTCATTGATCGTAACCTTGTGATAAAAACTACCCCATTAGTATTTGTTACAAAATTGACTTTGACCCCATTGATATTGTAAATTACTCATATATGCCAAATCGAACGCCCCATAAATAATATGACAGTGAAGATGATTTTAACTTCCCAAAAGCAAAATAAGTAGTTCTCATAGTTAGAATTGACATGTTTGGTATCGAATAAAACATTCGCAACTAGGTCAAAGTGTCAAACACTAAAAAATAATAATCACGAAAATTGGTGATCTTTCATACTCACACTTATACAAACTGTTTAATAAAGCAGATATAATTCCTTGTTTAACTTTAACAATTGCATGATCATATCTATTGATGTTTAGCATCATACAGTAATGTAAAATAAAGCATGTCACCATATTGCATATTCAAAAAGAACTGAGGGATAATAGTTCCTTAACATCCCAAATCGGGCTGCCCACCTAGGCGCACAACACTAAATAACCCAAGCCAACCCACATTTTCTTTTTGGGTTACCCGGGTCTCAACTCGACATTGCAAGCCAACTAATCCCAGGGGGCTACCTTTTTGGATAGCCCGGAGTCGGCGCAGGCGAACCTCCGTGGCCAAATGGATTAATTTTCTCCCCGTTGGATTTGAACCCTTGATCTCCACTTCGGAAGCCAACCCACATTAATTGACTAACCTGACTAAATAGCTCATACTTAAAAAATACGATAATAAACAAGCATTCACATTTAGTAAGGTGCTAAATTAAACTTGTAAACACCAGTTTCAGTTTCTAATAGATGTTAACGATTTAAGTATCAACAGGATCATAATTTTTTCACAAAAAAATATTAGAAATAAATCGTAGTCATAACAAAAAGATTGAAGATTTGTTAAACAAAATTAAATGGTTAGTAAAAAATTAGTTTACTTTACATACTTGAGAGACTCTTTTGTTTGGCTGGAACAGCAGGGAGAGTAAACGAGACAGATAGTTATTTTAGGTTGTTTGTAGAGTTATAGACTATATTTTAAATTGGGCTGAGCCCGATAACTTAACTATTCCAATATGGATAAAACGGTGGTTTGTTTGGGTGAAGCACACCAAAAAAAACTCAGTGACTTACGAAAAATGCCTCATACATTTGAAAAAAATAATAATTCAGAAAGGTGTGCAATTTGCATACTTAAAGTGGGAAAAATACCTCATATCTCTTAGTCATATGTAATTGCCGCCAGAGCCGGAGGTACGAAAACAAGATGTATACTGACATACAAATCGTTTAACTACCACAGATTGTTTGTTTATCCAGTTTTAACAGTTAACACCTATATACTAACATTGTCGACGACAATGATTATTTCCTCAATTGCCATATTGACCAATTAAGGGTACCTAAGCATGTCTAGAAAGTTGTAATCTTGGAATTGATTAGGAGATTATTTCAAACTCAATATAACAAATCTAAGCATGAGTCCATATAGGATGTATACATCATGATCATATTTTAGTTTGCTGATTTTGAAATGTACTACAGAGTACACAATGAATAACCGATAAAATACTAAGAAAAAAAATACGTAAACTAAGTGTCCTTGCAGACTTTAGAATCACACATAGGACTATAGGAGTACATTCAGAATACAATTTTCATTATATGAAAAACAATGTTACACAAAATCTGTTACATACACATATGAACCAAACATGTAGCTTAATCCTGTTACTAACTTAGATATCATATACACGTACCCCTACATAATGGAACTTTTATAATTAATTACTCCTGTTACTAACTTAGATACCAGCCGTCCTTAATATATACATAACCAGATGAAGGATAAAACCATATATGCACCACATATTTCATCAGGTTAGCTTAAACCACATCGAGCTGCTATTAAAACTCACTGATTCAATCTACTAAATCTGTAAATGTACAACCCACCATGTATGCATTTGCCAGAAAGTTAGAATCTGATACAAGAATTGGTATTGTCCCACTCACCAGAGAGCCAAAAAATGTACCTTATTAGACTTATGAACATTAACTAATCTTTAGAAGTTAAAATTATGTGTGACATTCTTTTCTCATACTTTTAGATTCCAAAATACGGGATCTTCGAGAACATCAATTCAGTCAAGGAGCTAGCACAAATGCCTCAGTGGACTGCTGAGAAGCCCGGGTTTCACTTATGTAATCAGTTAATTTCTTACGTAATACTGTTACAGTTTTCTTCTCTAGTAATTTGACCAAGTCAGAAGTGTAATTTGGTTTCTGTTTTATACTTATTCTTTCGGCAGCTGGGTCCTAAATTTCTAAAAGACAATGGTCTTCAACATGTCGCCTTTTCAACCGCTGATGGGGCACTTGAGGCAGCTCCTGCTGTAAGTCTTCTTTTATCCTTTGTTACTACTATATGAAGTATATCTTATGCTATGTTTCATCTTTATATTTCACGATGGATTCTGTCTAGCAAGTAGCAACGACTCTGTTCTCTGTTTTATAATTGTTTCGTAGAGGTTTCTATCGATAGCATTCTGAATCTAGTCTCACTATGTGGTAAGTGAAGTTGGGACATCTTCAGAATAAAGGTCTAATTTTCTCAATGCAGACAGCTGCATGATATGGACCTCAGTATGGTCATCAGGTCATGTGAATACCAGTGCAAATGCTCTCAGAGCTTTACTAATGAATATCTTTAATATGAGTGTGACAACTAAAAATGGCATCCAAGTTTTGTGTATTATATGAGCTCAACTACATACGACAAAGCGAGAGGGAAGATCATTGGGATTTACAGGCTGATTTTAATCTTTTTTTTAATATATCATGTGTAAAACTATGTCACATCCAACAACTTTTTATTTGTTCTTAACTAGTCTTGCAAACGAGTTGGAGCTTCTATTGAGCTTGACACCAGCTCGTTTGAGAGTCGAGAAGGGCTCGAATTGCTTGCAACCCTACTTGTAACTGGTTCTCCATAACTCATAAGCTTATGAGGACCAAAAAATGTACCTTATTAGATTTCTAGGTGGTCTAAGCATCTTAACATACATCTTAAAAAAGTCCCATTAACATGACATCTAATCCTGCTACTCACACTTGGGGTGCACCTCAATTCAACAAAGCAACTCTAAACAACAAGAACTCAAATGGGTCATAGTTAAATAACAAATTTACATCATTATTCAATCAGACATTTCATCAAACCGTTGGTTGGCAACCCCATTTATAAAACTTATTGCATACTAATCATTAATTAACAAAAAAAAACATGTAAAATTAGTAAATTACTTACGAGGATTGGAAAGTTGCCTGTTCCGACTTCTAATTCCTTCAGAGACCCTTTCTTATAACCATTCGACCCAAACATTTAATTTAAAGTATTAAAAGCCCACTGGACCCAAACTTAATTTATATTGGACACCCAAATGACCCAAAATATCTAAATATTTGTCCAAATGACCATATTTGTCCAAATGACCCAAACTTAATGTATTTGGATGGATTTTGCCACCTCTAATTGTCGTCAAGGTCTCAGACCGGGTTAGAATGAAATCAAATCCGCGAGGTTTTCGATAAAGGGAAGAAACAAGTCATTCTAACATTTGACTTGCCACATTATATGATTCAACCAGGTAAAAAGTACCTGAAACTGCTGCAATATCTACCTTGTTTCTAATGTTTTATTGATTTATAATATTTACTAAACTTCGAGATGGATAAATAACATATATACACTTTTATACATAGTTACACTTCATGATTACCTTTAGAATGCCAAAGTTGACATATTATGATCTTATCTCTAAGAAATTGAATACTATTTCACATAAAGAACCAAAACTCTATAAGCTCTGCAAATAAGGCCTAAGCGTCAGGGTTCTCATGAACAACGGGCAAAACCAAGAGTCTGATGACAGGTGGATAGACGGGCTGTCTAGAATCACCCACCGATCTCATTAAGTCAGTGTCACACGTAATCAATATCATATCGCCATCTTCGTCTTCATATTTGAGTTTAAAGCTTCCAGGACTGAGCTGAAACCTTGTCGCAATCAACTCTACCAACTTTACCATTCCATCTGAAAGTATGAATGGAAACTTAACCGTATTAACTTTGTATGTTGCCTTAACTGTCAAAGTTTCCACTGTGTTCGCTGCTGTGATATACTGCTCTGTGATGGTTGTTTCAGGTTGTGCACGTCCAACAGGCAGGTTTGTTTGTTCCTGCTGGTGTGTGGACCTATGCCCCAACTTAGATATGTTATCTGCATATATACAATGCACAAAATGAAGATGGAAAGCACACAAATACAGACATCGCATACAAGATATGTACTAACCATTAATGATAGCCTCCGCTTCATCGTTCGGCTTCCCTTTAAGATTATTGATTTCCTCCAAACTAATCACTCTCTCAGACCTCTTCCTTTTTCTTTGTGTCGTGCCTTTGTCCAAATTAGGAACAACATTGTGGCTTGTTCCCACAGCAACAGAGACAAAAGGCTCACGCTCAATGTTTTCAGACTCTTGTGGTACCTCTGGTACAGTCAATAAGTTTATAGGCAAGGGTGAAGATTCAAGGTTCCAATTAAACGGAATCCCTCCAATGACTTGGGGGGCTGACATGGTATCTAATTGAACACAAGAAGCGTTTTTAGTCTGCTGGTTCACTGTTTTCATCAACTTTTGTAGGTCTGCTTCACCAGCATGTGTTGGCAAGAAAAGCTCAACAACATATTCAACTTCTAATTCAAGACTCTTCATATATATAGCTAAACAACTAGTTAGCCCACACATGCGGGCAAATAGGACCAAAGGGTAATCGTCTTCATCAAGTTCTGTAACATCTCTACAAAACCATGTACTGCACGATGACAATGATCTCCCAACAACTCCTTGTGATTTTTCCAAGTGTCTCTCTCTGCAGGCTTTATGAAATTCCCACATTCTTAAATCTCGAATGTAAAATGGTAGACCAGATGTTGACATGCAGACTTTCCCTATACAGCTTTTGTTAAAGCTACTACAACTCTGTTCTAGATTTCCGGAATTGGCCACAACGCTACTGTATCCAGACAGGGCCCACGACTGAGCTAGAGGTATATTCAAAATATCACAAACTGTCTTCAAAACCTTCGAGATTCCAGCCAATTCATGTCGCCTTCTTTCATCTGCAAACTGTATTGGACTTTCAAAGATAAATATCACAAGAAATAGACACATAAGTATCATATGTAAAAATAAACGTGCACGTACACAACTTACATGAATGCTAGGATCTTCAAACACGTTAGGAGACTTCAAATTTTGTTCCTGCCAAATGAAGGCAGTTTATAAGTGAACGAGATCATGATATGTAGCTGCTACGTTGTAGCACATCCATTACATACATGTATGAAATGAATAAAAACTAAGAATATGATAGCAACCTTGAGTGCTCTCGAGATTTCCAGAACCTCAAAGGCATAATCAACATAACTTGATGATGTAATGAGTTCGAGTACACCAACACAGCAACCACTGTCAGGTTCAAATACTGGCAAATTTATATATCCATGGATTTTGTAACAGGCATCCAAATCTTGTACAAATTGCCTGGTTTGTAACATATGAACATCCACACTCCATTCAGACTGCTTTTGGCAATAAACACGACCAGGGGGGCCTAGTTCTTCCCTGTGCTCACTGTCCACAACAAACATACGTCGCTCAGACTCGAGCCTATACAAGTAAAGGGCTTCATCAACCACACCAATACCAAAAGGTTGGTCCAACGTCATTAGCAAGCAGCGATTCCCGACAATAACAGGTGACCAAAACTGAACAAGCACATGTGACTCGCGGAAACTTAAAGCTGAAATTGCAGAAATGATTTTTTCCTTTATCATCTGCGGGTCAATGAAATTTAGATCAACCATCATCTTAGAGAAACCTATGAATACAGAAAAATACAAAAACATTAATCACAGTAAAATATTGATATAATTAAAAAAGCAGTTTGGATAAACAAATTATTCAAACATATAATTTCATCCACAAATAATCGGATATAATTTTTTAATTAGAAAGCAATAAAAACAAGTAAACATCCTTAAAAACTGGTTATAAGTCAGCAGTCATAAGTCATAACAACCAATGATCCCAAACACCTCTTTACAATAATAAACATTGTATTATAAGATAGAGCAACGAGACTAAATCGATATGAGATGAAAGTTTACTGCTATTTAAGTGGTGCTTGGATCGGCTTATTGAGACTTTAAAAGCCAATAAGTTAAGTTTACGAGCTTATATGGGCTAATAAGGGTTTTTGGCTAAGCTTATCAAAAAGCCAATAAGGTTATGTTAAAGCTCTTTTGGCACTGGAAGTCCCTGCAAAAGTCTACCCTTGATGATGTTTTGTAGGTTTCTGTATTTCACGGCAGCAGTTGTATTGGCTGTACTGTTTTAGTTCCTTTTTTTTTTTTTTTTTTTTTAGAATGGCAAATAATATAAAAAACTAGCAAGAAGCTAGAGAAATTACAAAGTTAAGAATCTAGGACATTTCATCCAAGAGATCCAATCAAATTTACTTTTACATCTACTCGAACACCAAGAATATGACAATAAAACAATCTCGTCAAAAAGCAGCTCCAAACGCGGTTGAGTTCTTCTTTTAACGTCGGGAATCTGATGTTTGGTTAGTTCTCATCCAACCGACCCCTATGTGACCCATACCAACCCGTTATTTGATTCCTCTACAAATGGTGTAATCCGATTCAACCCCGAAGCTATTGTTTCTGACCCATATCAACCCATTTTTGTTTTAATGGGTTGTGATTGCCACCTCTAGTAATCTAGTATTAAGAACAGAGAATCGTATAGGTATCTTTATATCTTGTGTTTTATTTGATGGTCATGTACAGCTTCATGGGACTTGTCCATGGTTTCTATCTTAACTATATAACCTTTTTTGTGACTATATATTCAGTTCACTAGATCAGCTAAAAAGTCATTCATATTAAAGAGATAGAGAGGAAAGTAAATATATTTGAAAGAAGTTAGATGAATGAAAACTATAGTAAAGACTTACCAGCAGAGTGTTGCTCATGATGATGATTACTAAAAACCCAAAGTCGTGACAAGTATCGTGGATCATTATCACGAGGCAAAGGCTCAGATACGCAAGAATATCTCGATTTTAAAGCATCCATAACCCTGTTATTCATTTCAAAGGCTTATTAAACGTTATAGTAACTGCACATTAGAGTGATAAGATTCAGAATAATTCTTATTTGGATGCGACAAATGAACAACACTCTATGGCTTTTGTAGTACTCCGTATTATTTAATGGTCATGCACAGATCTCGAATTGGATACTCCAAAAATGGGGTGGGTTTTTGGTGGGCGGAAGATTGGGGTCCACTGACACTTGGCACAAAAGGGATGATTTTTAAAGTCGTTTGGATGTTTGTTTAATTGTTTAAGGTTATACGTAGTCCCTACGACCTCGGTACCGATCCAGTACCAAATCGGTACCGTTATTTTTTCAAGCATAAAAATAAAAAGTGTGTATCGATATTGTATCCGACGGGATTTTGGTACTGGTACCTATTACCGTGAAACAATATCGGTGTATTTAGTTGGGAGAAAACACCTTTGTTTTCTACAAAATATTTTGTGAAAAACAGGGAAAACAGAGATTGCGTTGAAATTAACGTTTTTCAACAAAATGTTTTACAAAATACAAAATCCCCTATTTTGCTAGCTTAACAAGGAAAACTACAAAACAAATTTTAGTTGTTTTCTTTATTTCCTTTGTAACCCACAACCCTTTTTCCCAGTGGCGGAGATAAAAGGGGGTTCGAGGGGTCACGTGACCCCCCGCCGCAAAAAAATTGTAGTGTAAATTTTTGAAAATTTTCGGCTATTTTTGTAATTTGCCCCCCCCCCAACGGACCAATTTTTAGTGTAGTTTCTAAAAATTATCATATTTTGCCCCCTCGACAAAAAAGTTCTGGCTCCGCCCCTGCTTTTTCCCCTTCTTCAAACTAAAAAATATATACATGAACTAAACGCGTTTTCTATATTTTCAAATGCTTTGTGGAGATGAATTTGAAAACAAGAGAATTTTTTCTCCAACTAAACGCACCATATCTATTATTTCCCGGTTTTTTCTAGAGAAGAAGGCAGGAAAAAAAAAAAAAAAAAAAAAAAAAAAAAAA
>LBNU01028683.1:56604-89136 GCA_014162995.1 Artemisia annua | reverse complement strand
CCTAAGTGTTGGGCCAGGTGGGCGACGGCTCAAGGCAGCATAAAGGGAGGGGGAATCATTTTGTAAGCCCATGTTACACTAGACTTGGTTCATCTTACAAACCCATGTATGTTTGTATACTTTCAAGCCCAAAACACTGTAAGTTATATCAACTGTAAACAAATAATTATGGGACGTGGGATTGTGGGAATATTAGTTATCTCACAATTTGACAAAGTCAAGTCACTAAGTCACAAACTCACGCTCAGATAAAAAAGATAAAGAAAAAAAGCAACATACATAGAGTTTTGGCATTGTTTGCAATCAAGGCAATCAATCATAAATTGTTCTCTTGAATCTCTTCATCTATATCTGAACTAATCAGGTCATATTATTTCATAGTTCAATTCATCCTTATATACATATATTTTTTTTCTATCTTGCGGTTACGCTAGAAACTATCATGTTGCGTTGTTCACAAACGTCAGGTGGCCAAAATAGGAAAAGAAAGCAAATAGAATAAGAATCTAATAAATCTTGATTTGGACCTTTGGAACCGTTTGTTGATAGATAAAAAAAGAATAATACAATATGAAGAAAATATTGAAAATAATAAAAATCCTATAAACAATGAAATTCAAAAAGTGAATGTTAATGAATTTGGCAATGTTGATGCTAATGAAATTGACAATTTTGATGTTAATGTCGACTACGACAAAATAATTGATGAATTTGCTTCGAGAAACGCACAAAGACATTGTTTTAGGTGATATAGGTGGAGGTTGTAACTCAAAATTTATTTCCTTGTATCCTAATAAATAAAATTCGTACATCTTTTGGAAGTTAATATAATATTCACCTTTGCACTGTAAAAAATAAATAAATAAATAAAATTCAGCGTGGGGATGAGCCGCCTAGCTTAATTTACTAGGTTCCGAACCCCTAAAAGATCGTGTGTTTTTTGTTTAAAAGGGGCATATTTTAGTCTGCTCGCCCTGGGCATCAAAAACCTCCGGACCAGCCCTGAGTGTGTGCATGTAGTAACCACATGCAACGTAATATCGTTTTTTCACATTATTGTATAAATATGACTTTTTAAGAAAATAATTAAAATCCTTAATTGTATATAGTGTGCGTGCACTAACCACATGTAACATAATATCCTTGCTTTCGCATAAGACGGAACCATAAGGAAGAGCGGTCACCATTCCAGTTATCACCATATGTTTCATAAATACATTGCAATGCATGATCAATCTCCCGTTCAAAGTGATACGGTATTCCAAGGCGTTGGATTTCATCAATCAGCTTCAACAAATTGGCATGTTTCATAGGAATATCCAAAGCTTCTTTTAGTAGTTGCCGCACTTCTTTTTTTAAATCATTCACTATCTGTTCCACCCCTTGCTCTACTTGCTACATTCACTCATAGAAAATAATAATAATTAAAAAAAAAGGTTTAAGTAACATTCAAACAAAATATATGTTAATCATTTCTTATGATATCTAAAGAGCTTAAATTAACAATACCTTTTCATAGATGAGAAACTGATCTCCCCAAATGCTTGGAGGAAAGTTGGCAATGGGGCGAATAGGNCATATTGTATGGATTGAATGAAGACTTATCTTAGATTAAACATGCAAGTTAGAGGGGTAAAAGTACCCTCTAAGGTCTGTAATACACGAGCTAGGGTTTAACCCTTAAGTTCTCCACCAAGTTCCTCCTTTAAAACAATAAAATTCGTCCTATATATATAGATAATACGGGCTGACGGCGTCAGCCCAAGGTGCGACGCCGTCACGCCGATGATTAGGGTTTTGTGATGGCCTTCTTGACGTCGTCACGCCGCCTTGTTCCAGATCTGACGGCCTTCCCTGACGCCGTCACCAAACTAAGCCAAAAACTCTCTGGCCCGTCATGAGTAACTTCCAATTTCTTCACTTCTGTTGTTCCTGACGTCGTCACGATGAAGCTTGTGACGCCGTCACCTTCTGTGCACTTTAGGGTCTTTTGAGATTTTGTTGTTTTCCGCACTTTTTCATTCCGAAAACGCCCGAAAATGCTTCTTTTGTGATTTTCTCCTCAAAAGTACCTAAAATGAGAAAAGAAACGACTTTGGGTGAAATCCGATCAAATAATATACGAATTAGGACTCAAACTGACCCCTAAAAACGTAACATTTTTCGTCTCATCAGTTATATCAACTGTAAACAAATAATTATGGGACGTGGGATTGTGGGAATATTAGTTATCTCACAATTTGGCAAAGTCAAGTCAGTAAGTCACAAACTCACGCTCAGATAAAAAAGATAAAGAAAAAAAGCAACATAATAGAGTTTTGGCATTGGTTGCAATCAAGGCAATCAATCATAAATTGTTCTCTTGAATCTCTTCATCTATATCTGAACTAATCAGGTCATATTATTTCATAGTTCAATTCATCCTTATATACATATATTTTTTTTTCTATCTTGCGGTTACGCTAGAAACTATCATGTTGCGTTGTTCACAAACGTCGGGTGGCCAAAATAGGAAAAGAAAGCAAATAGAATAAGAACCTAATAAATCTCGATTTGGACCTTTGGAACCGTTTGTTGTTAGATAAAAAAAGAATAATACAACATGAAGAAAATATTGAAAATAATGAAAATCCTATAAACAATGAAAATTCAAAAAGTGAATGTTAATGAATTTGGCAATGTTGATGCTAATGAAATTGACAATTTTGATGTTAATGTCGACTACGACAAAATAATTGATGAATTTGCTTCAAGAAACGCACAAAGACATTGTTTTAGGTGATATAGGTGGAGCTTGTAACTCAAAATTTATTTCCTTGTATCCTAATAAATAAAATTCGTACATCTTTTGGAAGTTAATATAATATTCACCTTTGCACTGTAAAAAATAAATAAATAAATAAAATTCAGCGTGGGGATGAGCCGCCTAGCTTAATTGACCAGGTTCCGAAACCCTAAAAGATCGTGTGTTTTTTGTTTAAAAGGGGCATATTTTAGTCTGCTCGCCCTAGGCATCAAAAACCTCAGTACCAGCCCTGAGTGTGTGCATGTAGTAACCACATGCAACGTAATATCCTTAATTGTATATAGTGTGTGTCCACTAACCACATGTAACATAATATCCTTGCTTTCGCATAAGACGGAACCATAAGGAAGAGCGGTCACCATTCCAGTTATCACCATATGTTTCATAAATACATTGCAATGCATGATCAATCTCCTGTTCAAAGTGATACGGTATTCCAAGGCGTTAGATTTCATCAATCAGCTTCAACAAATTGGCATGTTTCATAGGAATATCCAAAGCTTCTTTTAGTAGTTGCCGCACTTCTTTTTTTAAATCTTTCACTATCTGTTCCACCCCTTGCTCTACTTGCTACATTCACTCATAGAAAATAATAATAATTAAAAAAAAGTTTAAGTAACATTCAAACAAAATATATGTTAATCATTTCTTATGATATCTAAAGAGCTTAAATTAACAATACCTTTTCATAGATGAGAAATTGATCTCCCCAAATGCTTGGAGGAAAGTTGGCAATGGGGTGAATAGGTTTTTCTTCTGTAAGTGACATGATTTTCAAAACTTTGAATATATGTGGTTTAATTTACTAGAGTTGCTCTTAGCTTGATGGAGAGTTACTAGATTTTATAGAAAGACAGTAGCACACTCAATAAGACTTAAATCCTAAACAATTGAATTTTTTTTATGGGGTAAAATATTTTGACAGTAGCACACTCAATAAGACCTAAATCCTAAACAATTGATTTTTTTTACGGGGTAAAATATTTTCATACAACCGGTAAACAATTGAATTTTATTAAACAATGTATTACTTTAACACTAGCCAACACGGCCCGCGTGATGAATGGGTCAACATTTCAAAAACATATTAGTCTTACTCACAATATTTATTAAATCTACATGTTGTCCTATATCCTATAAAACAACCAATCCATGTTTTCTTGTTATTTCTAACTACAATTTATGATCAAATGTAATCTATATTATTGTCTTCAAATATGACTCAAGCACAATATGTGTCAGCATTAAAAGAAGTGATAGTCATTATTGTATTAAGAACCTTCTAACGTGTGATAGTAATTGTATTAAAGTAGTATCGGGCTATGGACATTGTATGATGATAGATAATGTGTTAGGATAGTGTAAGCTTATAATAAAAGTGTAAACCAATGCAAGTCTAACACCACCAAGCCCATCAAGGCCCATATGTGGCGCCTAGTATAACTATATAAACCATCAAATGGTAACATTTAAGGGTGTGCTTGTATGTAATGACCCGAATTTCGTAAACCGTTAAACGATTTCACTACGACCCGTAATATGTATAATATGTGATATAATTAAAATTTTGAACCAAACATGTCATTATAAGCCCTAATTAATTTTTGTAAATTAAATTTGGCTACGAGAATTATTTAAACGAAACCCGATAATTGTTTTTGGGCAACGATTATTCGACACAAGCTACACGGACTAAACTAACCCAACTAAAATCCATTTGGGCCTTTCTAAACACTCCCCAATTGACCAATTTAATTTTTCCCAAGCCCAAGTCCATCAAAATAATACATAACCGGTTTTGTTCTCAAAACCCTAACATCAAAATAAAAATGCGTATGAACTTTTATCTCCACCAAAATGAGGCTAAGCTGCTTTTCTTCCTCCCATTCGATGTGGTGATCAATCAAGAAGGCTAGGATGCATTTTGAATTCGGTTTTAGCCATGTGTGTAGTGAAGAATTCCTATAGAGCTCACAATTTCATTTTCATTCGACACAAAAATAAAGGTGTAACGATTCTATTTGTTTTCTTCTCATTTCCTTTAATTCATGTCACGCTATAATGGTTGTTTAAGCACATTTGTGGATTGTTATAACATGTACCAACTCATAAGACGTGACCTAATCCTATGGAACGACCTTGTTTCTGTTTTTGTCATTTGAATCAATGGGGAATACGATCGTTAGTAAAATCATTTAATGATCATTAAGACGTGACCTAAAATCTGGAAAAACCCTAGAGTAATTAATAATGGGCGTATGAATGAATTAGGAGGGTTAGGGTTTGTTTCTGTCTCAACTGCATGCTGTCCAGGAGATGGGTCGTGTTGCAAGGGTCATAAGTTAATGATAGAAATGTGTTTTTGGGCGATTCTTGAGTCTAAACATGAGTACTTTCTGTATACTTTCTGAATATGTAAGTTACATGGTCATTGGAGGTCTGGAAGTAAGCTTTTTGATTTTTAGAACATTGGTTGTCAATCCTGAGTTTATGAGAGTTTATGAGTCTGAAAATTCAGATGGTGTTTTTGATTTTTCATTTTCAAACCACAAGGGTTAGGAGATCTCCTTTTGCAGGAGTAATATTTAGGTTATTTGTGACTTCCTGGAATTTTTGTGGATTTTTCTGAAGTGTTTAAATGGGTTAACCAAATGCAAACTTTCAGCATATATGTGCAATTAACTTTCTGGGACTATTTTGATAAAAGATTTTTGAAAGGGGATTTTTTTCTTAATAATAAAATCTGTAGAAATTCATGTAGACTATCAAGGCATATGTGCTTCTGTGAGAATTTTGTTGATTTTTAGTTTGGGTTTCTAGTACATTTCTAAAATTCATTTAGTGGGCGTAATTTTGTTATAAAACTAGTTAATGTGTATGCATGTGTTATAAAAGTATTAAATGTGTCACTTTGATGTTTGGTGCCCTAATACATGTTCTTATGTCGGGTGTGTCTATTTAATGTCGTGTTGACTTGTGTGTGAGTACTATTAACCTAATTGATAATCCCGAACCTTAAACCTAATTTAACTAAATTGGGAAGTCATGTTAAAACTTTCTAAATAAAGAAAGTTACTAATTCGGGAAACCTGCTAACAATAGAAAGTTACTTAAAATGACTAAGTTATTTAAAGTGGAAAATTACTATAAATGGAAGCTTACTATATTTGGAAAGTTACTATTTTTGTAAAGATGCTATAAATGGAAAGTTACTAAAAATGGAAAGCCGACTAAAACGTGTAATCTGATTTAAAAAAAGCTATTAAGAATTAGCCGATCATTAATTCGTGTAGATGCGCTGAAGAAGGAGTGACTTCCTATTCTTGTGTTATGGTTTTGTTGGCGGTTTAAGTACAAATATTCTATCTCTTTTTAGTAGGGGTTTCTCATGACTTTTGATCCTTGACCTTGCTATGATTCACTTTTCATATGATTCGTGAAATGATTCATTTGATATGATCTGCTGAGCCATTGCTATGCTTCCATTTACTTTGATTCGTTGATATGATTCTATGATTTGATATCTGTCGGTTATTCGTCTGCTATGATACGATTCTGTTCAGTTACTATGTTCTGTTGGATATGATATGTTGTCGGATATGATATGATATGCTTTGTATGTTCTTATGCCTGAGTTTTTATCTAGTCATGGAGGTACCATGGCCGTGTCATTGAAACACCAATGGCATGACACTTTCTGTGGAGGTGTGATTGATCCACAGCGTCCCCATTTGTCGGATATATTATGTGATCACTTGGATATTATGATATATGTATGAATTTCTTTGTAGGGGGTGCATATGGATGCATCCAAGGTATGTCGGATATATTAGATTTATTATGTGTAGGGTGAATGTGGGTGTGTGCTTGACACTCCTTCACGTTGGAGGCTCGCAACTCCATTTTGGTACTTAGAGGTCTCCCTTCTTTGTGCATGTCGGATTTGTAGGATATATGATTATGTGTAGGAGACCTATTCAAGTAGCTCTGGTAGGTCGGCTCGTGGCTTCCTTATGTTTCTATGTATATATTCGAGTGGCTCTGGTAGACACGCCTTTGTTGATACGTGCTCTTGATTCTCTTATGATTTTTTTATGCTTGATATATCTTGGATGCTTCGTTTATTTGACTTATGATACCTTGTGCTAATTCCTATGATCTTTCTCACTTCGTTTGATTGTTACTATTCGATTCTTCGTGTTCTTCATTCTGATGACTTATGATATTGGTTCAGTTGTTCGTTAACCTCTTATGCATTTGACAGATGATATTCTTTTTAGCAAGAGCTTATAATTTCCCTTTCTATTACTTACATATGTTTTGATTATCAGTTTTGCTATATATCTATTCACTGGGCTTTTTAAGCTCAGCCGCATTTCTTTTCCTGCGGCAGGTTTTAGGATGGAAGCTGGGTTTGGGTGAAGAGTGCATAGGAGCATTAGTGGACTACCCGATGATTAGAAGCCCATTTGCTTTGGACTTAGATTTTGATCCAGTTAGATTTGTTTGGACTTGTGATGAGGCGAAAAGTGTTACGCTTTTAGGGGGTCATTTAATCCCTAAATCGATATTTTATGATCAAATATTGCCTTAAATCGTTCCTTTTGTCATTTTAGGTACTTTCAGGAGGAATCCTCAAAAACGTTGCATTTTGGACGTTTTTTGAGCATAAAAGTGAAGAAAACGACAAAGTCTCAAATCAAGCTGGAATTCCTACCTGATGGCGTCAGGCTTTGGATGTTGACGCCGTCACCTTAAGATGAAGAGGTGGATTCGGACTCTACTAGACGACCAAGGAAGGAATTATCACATTTACACCTGACGGCGTCAGGTGTTAAGAAAAGTAGGCCGTCAGGTGTAAAGCTAAAGAGAGACGGCCCAGAAGGTTTAAAGGCTGACGGCGTCCGAAGTAAATCTAGGTGATCCGAAAACCCTAGACACGGCGAGTTGACGGCGTCAGGACCTATAACCTGACGTTGTCAAAGTGTAAAATCTATATATACTTTTCCAATTTTCATTCATTAAGTANTTGTGACTTCCTGGAATTTTTATGGATTTTTCTGAAGTGTTTAAATGGGTTAACCAAACGCAAACTTTAAGCATATATGTGCAATTAACTTTCTGGGACTATTTTGATAAAAGATTTTTGAAAAGGGATTTTTACTTAATAATAAAATCTGTAAAAATTCATGTAGACTATCAAGGCATATGTGTTTCTGTGAGAATTTTGTTGATTTTTAGTTTGGGCTTCTGGTACATTTCTAAAATTCAATTAGTGGGCGTAATTTTGTTATAAAACTAGTTAATGTGTATGCATGTGTTATAAAAGTATTAAATGTGTCACTTTGATGTTTGGTGCCCTAATACATGTTCTTATGTCGGGTGTGTCTCTTTAATGTCGTGTTGACTTGTGTGTGAGTACTATTAACCTAATTGATAATCCCGAACCTTAAACCTAATTTAACTAAATTGGGAAGTCATGTTAAAACTTTCTAAATAAAGAAAATTACTAATTCGGGAAACCTGCTAACAATAGAAAGTTACTTAAAATGACTAAGTTATTTAAAGTGGAAAATTACTATAAATGGAAGCTTACTATATTTGGAAAGTTACTATTTTTGTAAAGATGCTATAAATGGAAAGTTACTAAAAATGGAAAGCCGACTAAAACGTGTAATCTGATTTAAAAAAAGCTATTAAGAATTAGCCGATCATTAATTCGTGTAGATGCACTGAAGAAGGAGTGACTTCCTATTCTTGTGTTATGGTTTTGTTGGCGGTTTAAGTACAAATATTCTATCCCTTTTTAGTAGGGGTTTCTCATGACTTTTGATCCTTGACCTTGCTATGATTCACTTTTCATATGATTCGTGAAATGATTCATTTGATATGATCTTCTGAGCCATTGCTATGCTTCCATTTACTTTGATTCGTTGATATGATTCTATGATTTGATATCTGTCGGTTATTCGTCTGCTATGATACGATTCTGTTGAGTTACTATGTTCTGTTGGATATGATATGTTGTCGGATATGATATAATATGCTTTGTATGTTCTTATGCCTGAGTTTTTATCTAGTCATGGAGGTACCATTGCTCTGTCATTGAAACACCAATGGCATGGCACTTTCTGTGGAGGTGTGATTGATCGACGGCGTCCCCATTTGTCGAATATATTAGTGATCACTTGGATACTATGATATATGTATGAATTTCTTTGTAGGGGGTGCATATGGATGCATCCTAGGTATGTCGGATATATTAGATTTATTATGTGTAGGGTGAATGTGGGTGTGTCCTTGACACTCCTTCACGTTGGAGGCTCGCAACTCCATTTTGGTACTTAGAAGTCTCCCTTCTTTGTGCATGTCGGATTTGTAGGATATATGATTATGTGTAGGAGACCTATTCAAGTAGCTCTGGTAGGTCGGCTCGTGGCTTCCTTATGTTTCTATGTGTATATTCGAGTGGCTCTGGTAGACACGCCTTTGTTGATACGTGCTCTTGATTCTCTTATGATTTTTTTATGCTTGATATATCTTGGATGCTTCGTTTATTTGACTTATGATACATTGTGCTAATTCCTATGATCTTTCTCACTTCGTTTGATTGTTACTATTCGATTCTTCGTGTTCTTCATTCTGATGACTTATGATATTGGTTCAGTTGTTCGTTAACCTCTTATGCATTTGACAGATGGTATTCTTTTTAGCAAGAGCTTATAATTTCCCTTTCTATTACTTATATATGTTTTGATTATCAGTTTTGCTCTATATCTATTCACTGGGCTTTTTAAGCTCAGCCGCATTTCTTTTCCTGCGGCAGGTTTTAGGATGGAAGCTGGGTTTGGGTGAAGAGTGCATAGGAGCATTAGTGAACTACCCGATGATTAGAAGCCCATTTGCTTTAGACTTAGATTTTGATCCAGTTAGATTTGTTTGGACTTGTGATGAGGCGAAAAGTGTTACGCTTTTAGGGGGTCATTTAATCCCTAAATCGATATTTTATGATCAAATATTGCCTTAAATCGTTCCTTTTGTCATTTTAGGTACTTTCAGGAGGAATCCTCAAAAACGTTGCATTTTGGACGTTTTTGGAGCATAAAAGTGAAGAAAACGACAAAGTCTCAAATCAAGCTGGAATTCCTACCTGATGGCGTCAGGCTTTGGATGTTGACGCCGTCACCTTAAGATGAAGAGGTGGATTCGGACTCTACTAGACGACCAAGGAAGGAATTATCACATTTACACCTGACGGCGTCAGGTGTTAAGAAAAGTAGGACGTCAGGTGTAAAGCTAAAGAGAGACGGCCCAGAAGGTTTAAAGGCTGACGGCGTCCGAAGTAAATCTAGGTGATCCGAAAACCCTAGACACGTAGAGTTGACGGCGTCAGGACCTATAACCTGACGCCGTCAAAGTGTAAAATCTATATATACTTTTCCAATTTTCATTCATTAAGTGTGTAACTTTTGGGAGAACTTTAGGGATAAACCCTAGGTCGTGTTTTATAGTATTTTCAAGGGTTTTTCACGATTGATTCACTCATGCTTAATTAAAGATAAGTCTTCTTTCAAATCAATCAATATGCCTATATGTTGCTTTATTATATCTTATGCTTGTCTTTACTTTAACATGCTAGGCTAGGTTTCTCTTATGTTTGCTTGGATCTAATGAAACCTAGCTATTGATTACTTGTTGTTGGTTTGTTATTGATTGTTGTGGGTGGGTGATGTAGATGTTAGGCTTAAGAAAACTGGCTAACCTCCTATATGGTAACTTTCTTGAACATCTTAAGAAACATGAATCGGATGTGTACTACGATTATATGGTTGTATTTAATGCATAAGTGAATTCTAGTGATCTCATGTTCGCAGCTAGTTTTCGGCTCGACATAGAGTGAAGTAGGAGCTTATAGAGTTAGGGAAGATCATACACGGCCCTACGAATGGTTTAAAGGAATACAACCCGTCATCCACAAAATTGTAACAAACCAATTAGCCAGTAAAAGATAGCTAGGGAGTAGTGAAATCTAAGTAAACACACTTCTCTCCATATAAGTTTCACTACCATTTTATTTTCTTGTTATTATATCTTATTTGCAATTGTAGATATTTGGGTTAGTTGGCTAGCAACTAATTCTGCCCAGTCTTCCAAAACCGAGATATTTTACTTTCTTTCATAAAATATAAAAACACAAAAAGAATCATCCCTCAAGCCTTAGACCTAAATTAGAGTAGTTTTCAATCCTAACGACACTATTCCTCGAGAGAACGATCAATCTCCCGGTACTTGCCACTTCACTATACTACATCAGTCAGGTACACTGCCTGGTGGGGATTGCAAGCTTCTCAAGATCCCTTGAGAGGTAAAACCTACTGCGAAGGTTGCGAAACCCACGCATCAACTTGTAATTCTTTTTGTATAGAGTTAGCATTTCTACCCTTAGTGTACCTTTGTAACCTTTTATATATAAGTCTTCTGCTTGCGTTTGTATGTTCTGATTTGGCACTGTAATGTGACATTTTGACTCTTGTTGGGTTGGGGTGTTACAATTATGGTATCTGAGCCCAGGCTACGACTTGTAGTACCTAAGTTATGGCCTCTTAAGATTTGGACCCTTAGGTTTGCACCTTAGGAGATTGTGGAATAACCATGGAAGAATCCGCTTTAGGTTTACCCCTTAAGAACTTTAGTATGACCGGTGAGTATTGGGTAGATTATATGGTAAGACGTTAGTTATCTTGCTTCCGCATCACTCTGATTTCTGCCTCTGCTTTTAGTTAAGCCTCTATAAGATCAATCGTTTCGGAGATTTAGAAGATTTATCAGTTTTGC
This sequence comes from Artemisia annua, assembly GCA_014162995.1. Taxonomy (NCBI): domain Eukaryota; kingdom Viridiplantae; phylum Streptophyta; class Magnoliopsida; order Asterales; family Asteraceae; genus Artemisia; species Artemisia annua. The sequence goes on along the minus strand of LBNU01028683.1, from coordinate 77,495 downwards.
AACATAAGTTTAGAATGCTTTGAGATTCTGTAGTAATGCCTTATAGGTTTCATTTTCTGAAGTTATGACTTTCTTTTGAAACTTTGATTCTTCATTAGTTTGTCATTCGTTTAGATGCCTTTTTGTTCGTTCAGAGAATTCGCTTATCATTCTTTCAGATGTTAATCTGTTTACGTTGGAGATGTTTGATTCGATATTATCCTGGATATGGATTTGTTGACTAAGCATCGAGATGCTAACAACGGTCATGCTATATTTGCCATCTTTGTCGATTCGTGAAACTAAAAATTCTACAACTTGGTTCCTAACCTGATATTCATTTATGATCACATCTGTTCAGAAAAACTCGTGCGTTAATCCCTCACAGTTGTGTAGATACTTCATTGATGAGACTCGCCTCGAGAGTTACTCGGATTGCTTCGAATGTTCGCCGTGTATCCTTGGTGTGTTCTGCGGTATTCGGGAAGAAGAATGATGATGACATGAAGGGGTGGATTGATTCTATAAGTTGGATCGTGTCATGTCTTGTGTGAAGAGCGAGATGTCCCCAGAAATTCTTTTCATATTCGTTGTGATCACTATGAGCGTCGTAATGCTAATTGTATTGGCTACCACTACGACTATTCCTATGAATTTGATAAATCGTGTCTTTCATGAATATTTGGACGAATTGTCAATGTATGACATTTTGATATGTTCCGAGACGAAAGAGAAACACGAGGATCACTTTCGTTTGTGGTGTTGAATCTCTAAGTCAGAAAAAGCTCTAGGTGATGTTTTTGAAGAATAACTTTTGTGAGAGGTAGAACGAAAGGAGAATTTGGAATAGCTGGAAAGAGAATTGTTTCTACTTCAGAAAAAGATTATCTATGTTAGAAGATGGAAGGAAGCAGCTTGAAGTGAAGCACATAATTTTATCAACTCTATTCCTCTTAGTTGTACTAATATGTATAGAGTCTCGAAGCAGGAGCTGGACGGGATGGCATGAAGATGGTGGTGACTACATCGGAGATTTCCACGCACAAGAAGAAAGACAACACAAGTAGAGTTGCAGTGGAGCATCGAATAGGACGGCTTGCTTGGAAGATTGGCGGAGATTTCTCTTGGCAGGAGATTATTCAAGCTACATGACGCGCCTACAATGATCGTGACAGAGAATCGCATTTCGGTTTACACTTTTAGAAGAGGTGCAGAAGAGTTTGACGTTTTGACATTTGAAGAAGTTTTGGTTCGCGACGTGTTAGATCTTGGATTCGTTCTTGTCCGTACGATTATTCTATCTCTTCTGTTACACCTTTGATAGGTTTTGATACTCTGATTCGTGATTTGCAACATCAATATGAATATGTTACCCATCTCTTGAGGAGATTCTCGATACGTTTGATGATTTGATTCGTGCTCCTTCGACTTTGGCAAGTTCCTTTGTTCGTTCAGAATTCGGTAGGAGTTGACGAAGTTTTAGCATTTAATACCATCTTTGTGTTTGCCTCATAAGATTATGTGTTTAGTGTACTTCCTCGTACGATTCCAACTATCATCTATCATCTATCATTTATCATTTGTCATCTGATACGCATTGTTTCGCATTCGTTGGATTCGATTTGTTATGATTGGAGAGCCTGGGGCTATCCTAGTTTGTTAGGATCGAGTCATGAGAAACTATTTCGTTTTGAAGATTCTTTTGGAAGAACCTCCCCGACCGTGAGGATATTAATTCGTTTCTTTTGTGATTTGCAACGTCTCCGTCTAACTTTTGCGATTTCAAATTTCACGGACGAAATTTTCTTTTTAGAGGGGGAGAATTGTAATGACCCGCATTTCATAAACCGTTAAACATGTTGATGCAAATAATGTCTAAAAACGTTATTCTCATCTTTCGATATCTCTATGTTTTGATGATAACAAAATGTGAAAACATCTTACGTCAAAACTAGCGTAAACAATTCTTAGTCGATATATCCGATTTCTACACTAATCACTCTAGGTATGAACAAATTTACAACTTGACAAATGATCAAATAAGTGAATTTGTGTTTTGAACTTCACATTTTTAGATTGACAAAACTTTCTTCTCAAAAATATATTTTACAAGTTATTTTTGAATTATAATGAAATGTTTTATTTGGAAATTCATTTCAAATTAATCCCCAACAACTATTTTTTTCAAATTCAGCTCCAAACTCCCCCAAATAAATTTTCACCAATAAAGACAAAAAAATGGAGCGTGTTTGTCTGGCACGGTACCACTAAATTTAGTGGTACCGTGTGACAATTAATGGTGCCGTACCCTTAAAACGGTCAAATTTTCAGAATCTATAAATACCACTTCATTTCCCATATTTTGATTATCCTTTTTCACAAAAAACTTTCTGAGTTATATACTCCTAACACACTTACATTCCTTTGATCATTAGTTAGTTTTCTTTTGTTTAAAGAGTGATCCTTTCATCCATCCAAAGATCACCTACATTCCTCTACTAGTCAAGAGAAGAACACAAAGTATAATAAAGATACAAAGTGTTAGTCTTTGTGTAGTGCACTTGCATTACTAGGTGTTAACTTGATTGTATCTTGACATACATCAAGTGTCATAGTATTTTGTTGTTGTCTTGTGTTGATCATTGCGATCTTGTTGAGATCTTGGGGATCTCTAGTAGCTTGTGTGCTTGTGTGTTGATCAAAAGGATCAAGGGTATAGTGTCAGGATCATGTGAATCATGTGATTAGTAAGGATCGTGTAGATTGTGTAAGAAGTTAGGATCAAGTGGATCATGGTATATTGGTACTAGCGAAGATTAGTACTCGACATCTAGCTTAGTGTCGGAAAATAACGTAAGCGACGTTGTGCGGTTTTCTCCGCCTGAAGGGAGCTTTGTTGACATAGTGCTTAGAACTCTCGAGTGTGGTACTCGGGGAGTGGAGTAGGGTGAAGAAGAGCTTCGTGACCGAACCACTATAAATCTCGTTGTCTCGGTTTGATCTTTCCATCTCTTTTCTTTACATACTTATTGTTTGATTGTGTTAGCATAGTGTTTTGTTCATATTGGTGTTGATTGATTTCATCCACATTTGAATCTAAGTTTTTCACAAAGTAATTTTATAACTAAAGAAAACGAGTCGGTATACTATTCAACCCCCCTTCTAGTTTCCCACAATTGGTATTAGAGCCACGTCAGGGAAGATTTTAAAGTAAATTGTATTTTAAAACTTGAATCGATCAATGGATTTCGACAAATATAAAGAAGGGCAATCTATGCAAAGACCACCACTTTTTGAAACCGATCGTTTTATTTATTGGAAAACAAGATTCGAAACGTATGTGAAATCAAAAGACATTGATCTTTGGAATATTATTACCGAGGGTGACTTTAAACCTATTGAAAAGGGACAAATTATTCCTTATGATCAACAAAGTGATAATCTTAAAAGAAAACTAGTCAAAAATGACGAGGCTAAAATGGTAATTTACAATGCTTTGCTGAAAAAGGAATTTAAAAGAATTTTTATGTGCAATACGGCAAAGGAAATTTGGAAAACTTTGTTACTCACTCATCAAGGTAATAATCAAGTCAAAGAGAACAAGATTGATCTTCTTGTTCAACAATATGAACAATTTTTCATTCCGGAAGATGAAACCATAGATAATGCTTTTGCTAGATTTAATACTATTATTACTAGTCTTAAAGCTATTGATGAAGGTTATTCTAGCAAGAACTATGTTAGGAAGTTTCTTAGGGCTCTAAATCCCAAATGGAGAGCAAAAGTCACCGATATTGAAGAGTCAAAGTACTTAGCGACATTATCACTTGATGAACTCATAGGAAACTTGAAAGTTCATGAAATGATAATCAAGAAAGACTCCAACATAGTCAAAGGCAAAAGTGAAAGGGTTAAATCTCTAGCATTGAAAGCTAAGAAAGAATCTATTGATGAGAAAAGCTCTAATTCCGATAGTGAGGATGATGAGTATGCCTTAGCGGTTAGAGACTTTAAAAAGTTCTTTAGAAGAAAGGGTAGATTCGTTTGACAACCTCTTGATGAGAAGAAGACTCTCTCAAAGAACCAAGACGATAAGAAAGGAAAGAATGATAGAAAATGCTTTAGATGTGGAGACCCAAATCACCTCATTGGAGATTGTCCTAAGCCACCAAAAAACAACACCAAAGTGCCTTAGTAGGAGGTTCTTGGAGTGATAGTGATGAAAATGAGGAGAATAAGCCCAACAACGAAACATGTCTTATGGCTCAAGCTTCAAATGAGGTACACTCCGACTCTTCTTACTATAGTGATGATAATTCGTCTATAAATGATAACATGTTATATGATGAATATAATAAATTATGTAAGGTAAGCTCTAAAATTATTACTAGAAACAAAACATTAAAAGCAACATTACACAAACTAGAAAAAGAAATCTTAGAACTAAAAGATCAAATAAAAAGACTTGATAAAAGAAAAGGTTGGGATGTTAGTTGCGAGACATGTCACGATCTTGGAGTAGAGAATATATAATTTAGGAAAAATGCATTAAAAATCGTTAAGTTTGAAAAAGAAGCTAAAACACCTGACAACAAGTTAACTAAAACAAGATATAGTGAGCATGTCAATACGAACCTAAGTGCAAATGAAGCTTCAAAAAGTGGAACAAAACAATTAAAATTTTGTAAGCCTTCAAGTTCTGTCGAAACAGTGGACGACACCACTAAAGGTACAGATGGCACCACTAATATTAGTGGTACAGCGGTACCATGTGGTATAAAGGACAGAACATAGTCGAATCTAAGAAATAATTTAAGTCCTGAACTAAATCACAAAGTGGTTAACATAGTTGAAGTACCTTTGGTTAGTAAAAAGGAATCCAAAAGTGCCTACAAACCATTGTCAACACCCGGACTTGGTTTTGTAAAACCTAACCTTAGATCAAAGACTCCTCCACCTAGAAAAGCAAATTTGCCTAAACCTCGGTCAAGGACTCCTCAACCGAGAAGTAACTTTAGAAGACAAAGTTATTCAAATAATCTGACAACTTGGAATAACTTTCAACGACAAAGTTACTTGCCCTGGGAAATTTGTCCTCCTTTCCAACATCCTAGTCAAATGCAAATAGTGCATAGGATGTTTAACACTAACAACTTTGGACCCATGAGATACTGGGGACCAAATTTTTAAGTTTCTATCCTATTCAATAGATTTGCTTGGGAATCGACTTGGAGCCGAATGAATGGGTCAAAGATAGTGGATGCATTCATCAGATGATGGGCAACCGAAGTCTATTCTCCTCATACAAAACTTACAATGGAGGTAATATTACTTTCGGTAGCAAAATTAAGAGCAACATCATTGGCAAAGGTACGATTACTCAATACTCCCTTACTATTAGAAATGTTGAGCATGTAGATAACCTAGGATTTAATTTGCTTAGTATTAGTCAAATGGTAGACAATAAGTGTAAAGTAATCTTCTCGGAAGAAGGTAGTGAGATAACTAAGTATGGCAAGACCATAGGCAAAGGAGTTAGGAAAAATGGCCTATTCGTTATGAAGATAGGAAATACACCTCAAGATAAAATTTGCCTAGCAACTATAGATGACCATTCCACTTTATGGAATAAGAGACTAGGTCATGCCAATATGCGTTTAATACAATCATTGACATCAAAAGAATTAGTTACAAATCTTCCTAAGCTTAAGTTCGATAAACATTTTTGTGATGCTTGTAAAGTTAGTAAACAAGCTCACTCAAGTCACAAGGCCAATAATATGGTCTCTACAACAAGATGCCTAGAACTCCTTCACATGGACTTATTCGGTCCATCCGCCGTACGGAGCTACGGAGGAAATTACTACACATTAGTGATAGTAGATGACTACTCTAGATACACTTGGACTAGATTTCTTAAGAATAAGACACAAGCTTTTGAAGTATTTGAAATCTTTAGTAAAAAGGTCCAAAACCAATTAGATTGCAAGATTGTGTTGATTAGGACGGATCATGTCCGGAATTTGACAATGAAGTGCAATTTGGAGTTTATTGTGATGCTAATGGTATTACTCACAATTTCTCAGCTCCACGCACTCTACAATCAAATGGGGTAGTTGAGCGGAAAAATCGTACTCTACAAGAGATGAGTAGAACAATGCTCAATGAGTAATCTATTCCACAAAAGTTTTGGTGTAATGCCGTAGACACCTCAACTTATATACTTAATAGGATATTGATTAGACCAATATTAGGAAAAACACCATACGAAATCTTGAAAGGAAGAAAACCTGCATTAGACTACTTTAGAGTATTTGGAAGCAAGTGCTTCATTCTTAACACCAAAGACTACTTCACCAAGTTTGATCCAAAGTCTTACGAAGGTGTCTTCCTAGGTTACTCCCAAAATAGTAAAGCCTATGTAGTTCTAAACAAGGAGACTATGAAATTCGAAGAATCACTTAACGTGACATTCGATGAAAGTCCTCCTCCTACGAAAACATCACCCTTGGTGGACGATCATCTAGATGAGGAAGAAGCCACTAGGATTAATAGTAAGAAAATTCTAGAAAATGACATTAAGGACGAAATAGTCGAAGTTGACGAAGTTGTTAACATTAAGGAATCCAAAAATCATCCAATAGATAATGTCATAGGAAATCTTAACCAAAGAACCCTTAGGTAACAAGCACAAAACAAAAGTAATTTCTTTTGTTTTATATCCACCGTAGAACCTAAGAACGTCGGTGAAGCAATCAAGGATGAAAGTTGGATAGTTGCTATGCAAGAAGAATTAAATCAAATCAATTCACTGCAAATCAAGTTTGGGATTTAGTACCCCCTCCTGAGAACCAAACCATCATAGGAACTAAGCGGGTATTTAGAAATAAACTCGACGAAAATGGCGTCGTAACTAGGAACAAGGCTAGATTAGTAACACAAGGCTACAATCAACAAGAGGGAATAGATTACGATGAAACTTATGCACCAGTAGCTAGATTAGAATCTACTAGAATACTCCTTGCCTATGCTTGTGCCTTAGATTTTAAACTATATCAAATGGACGTGGAAAGTGCATTCCTAAATGGTATTAACGAGGAGGTATNCGAAAATGGCGTCGTAACTAGGAACAAGGCTAGATTAGTAACACAAGGCTACAATCAACAAGAGGGAATAGATTACGATGAAACTTATGCACCAGTAGCTAGATTAGAATCTACTAGAATACTCCTTGCCTATGCTTGTGCCTTAGATTTTAAACTATATCAAATGGACGTGGAAAGTGCATTCCTAAATGGTATTAACGAGGAGGTATACGTTGCACAACATCCGGGATTCATTGATTTCGAAAAACCGAATCATGTTTATAGACTCAAGAAAGCTCTTTATGGTCTTAAACGAGTTCCTAAAGCTTGGTATGATAGACTGAAGGCATTCTTGATTAAACATGAATATAGCATGGGAATCGTTGATAACACACTCTACATGAAGAAACGTGATTCACATCTCATCATTGTTCAAATATATGTCGACGACATTATATTCGGCTCAACTTGTCCTAAATTGTGCGATGATTTTTCTAAAATCAAACATAACGAGTTTGAGATGAGCATGATGGGCGCATTAAATTTCTTCCTTGGTCTACAAATAAAACAAATTGAAGATGGTATCTTCTTTAATCAATCTAAGCATATTAAAGAGATGCTTAAGAAATTTGGTCTAGAAGAGTCTAAGCCCATGAAAACTCCCATGTCTACGGAAGTGAAACTCACGAAAGATGAAGAAGGTGAGTCCTTAAATAACACAAAGTATAGGGGCATGATAAGTAGTCTATTATATCTAACGGCAAGTAGGCCCGATATCATGTTTAATGTCTGTGCACGCTTCCAAGAGGATCCCAAAACCTCTCACCTTGAAGCGGTTAAACGTATCTTCCGAGACGTTAAAGGCACTATACACTTGGGATTATATTATCCCAAGGGGAATGGTGTTGAAACTATTGTCTATCCCGACTCTGATCATGCGGGAGATTATGTGGATCGAAAAAGTATGAGTGGCATTTTTACTTTCATGGGTTGTTGTCTAACTTCTTCGTTCTCCAAGAAACAAACGGATCTTGCTGTCTCCACGACCGAAGCCGAATACGTAAGCGCAGGAAATGCATGTCAACAAGCACTATGGATGAAGCAAGCTCTTATCGACTACGAGATCCATTTAGACGACATCCCGATTATGTGCGACAACAAAGGCGCCATTGAAGAGGAGAAAAGTGTTACGCTTTTAGGGGGTCATTTAAGCCCTAATTCGTAATTATTTGATCNCGATGAAACTTATGCACCAGTACCTAGATTAGAATCTACTAGAATACTCCTTGCCTATACTTGTGCCTTAGATTTTAAACTATATCAAATGGACGTGGAAAGTGCATTCCTAAATGGTATTATCAACGAGGAGGTATACGTAGCACAACATTCGGGATTCATTGATTTCGAAAAACCGAATCATGTTTATAGACTCAAGAAAGCTCTTTATGGTCTTAAACGAGCTCCTAAAGCTTGGTATGATAGACTGAAGGCATTCTTGATTAAACATGAATATAGCATGGGAATCGTTGATAACACACTCTACATGAAGAAACGTGATTCACATCTCATCATTGTTCAAATATATGTCGACGACATTATATTCGGCTCAACTTGTCCTAAATTGTGCGATGATTTTTCTAATATCAAACATGACGAGTTTGAGATGAGCATGATGGGCGCATTAAATTTCTTCCTTGGTCTACAAATAAAACAAATTGAAGATGGTATCTTCTTTAATCAATCTAAGCATATTAAAGAGATGCTTAAGAAATTTGGTCTAGAAGAGTCTAAGCCCATGAAAACTCCCATGTCTACGGAAGTGAAACTCACGAAAGATGAAGAAGGTGAGTCCGTAGATAACACAAAGTATAGGGGCATGATAAGTAGTCTATTGTATCTAACGGCAAGTAGGCCCGATATCATCTTTAATGTCTGCCTTTGTGCACGCTTCCAAGAGGATCCCAAAACCTCTCACCTTGAAGCGGTTAAACGTATCTTCTGAGACGTTAAAGGCACTATACACTTGGGATTATATTATCCCAAGGGGAATGGTGTTGAAACTATTGTCTATCCCGACTCTGATCATGCGGGAGATTATGTGGATCGAAAAAGTATGAGTGGCATTTTTACTTTCATGGGTTGTTGTCTAACTTCTTGGTTCTCCAAGAAACAAACGGATCTTGCTGTCTCCACGACCGAAGCCGAATACGTAAGCGCAGGAAACGCATGTCAACAAGCACTATGGATGAAGCAAGCTCTTATCGACTACGAGATCCATTTAGACGACATCCCGATTATGTGCGACAACAAAGGCGTCATTGAAGAGGAGAAAAGTGTTACGCTTTTAGGGGGTCATTTAAGCCCTAATTCGTAATTATTTGATCAAATATTGCCTTAAACCGTTCCTTTTGTCATTTTAGGTACTTTGGAGAAGAAATCTGGAAAAGGAATCATTTTGGACGTTTTTGGAGCATAAAAGTGAAGAAACGACAAAGTCTCAAATTATGCTGGAAACAGTACCTGACAGCGTCACGCTTTGACATAGAGTTGGATAATTTTTACACGAGACGGGCCAGAAAGATTTTGAGGCTTTTACATGTGACGGCGTCACGTGTAAATTCACCTAGGTCGTCACGTTATAACTTAAAGAGAGACGGCCCAGAGAGATTTAAAGAGGGGCGGCGTTAATGGTAGATCTAAGCAATCCGAGAAGGGTTTTGGCGGCGAGGTGACGGTGTCACGAGCTAAAACGTGACGCCGTCAAGTTGTAAAATCTATATATAATTTTCTAGTTTTCATTCATTAAGTGTGGAACTTTTGGGAGAACTTTAGGGATAAAACCCTAGGTCACGGTTTACTGTATTTTCAGGGGTTTTCCACCCTTGAATCATTCATGTTCAATTAAAGATAAGTCTCCTTTCAAATCAATCAATATGTCTATGTGTTGCTTGATTATATCTTATGCTTGTCTTTACTTTAACTTGCTAGGCTAGGTTTCTCTTGAGTTTGCTTAGATCTAATGAAACCTAGCTATTGATTATTTGTTGTTGGTTTGTTATTGATTGTTGCGGGTGGGAGATGTTGTTAGGCTTAAGAAAACTGGCTAACCTCCTATACGGTAACTTGCTTGAACGTCTTAAGAAACATGAATCGGATGTGTACTATGATTATATGGTTGTATTTAATGCATAAGCGAATTCTAGCGATCCCATGTTAGGAGCTTTTAGTCGATTCGACATAGGAGTGAAGTAGGAGCTTATAGAGTTAGGGAAGATCGTACACGGCCCTACGAATGGTTTAAAGGAATACAACCCGTCATCCACACAATTGTAACAAACCAATTAACCGGTAAAAGATATCTAGGGAGTAAGGAAATCTAAGTAAACACACTTTTCTTCATATAAGTTTCACAACCAATTTATTTTCTTGTTATTTTATTTTATTTGCAATAGTACATATTTGGGTTAGTTGACTAGCAATTAATTCCGCCCACTCTTTCAAATACCCGATAATTTACTTGCTTTCATAAAATACAAAAATACAAAAAGAATCATCCCTCAACCCTTAGACCTAAATTAGAGTAGTTTTCAATCCTAACGACACTATTCCCCGAGAGAACGATCAATCCCCCGGTACTTGCCACTTCACTATACTACATCGGTCAGGTACACTGCCTGGAACGATCAATCCCCCGGTACTTGCCACTTTACTATACTACATCGGTCAGGTACACTGCCTGGTGGGGGTTGTAAGCTTCTCAAGATCCCTTGAGAGGTAAAACCTACTGCGAAGGTTGCAAAACCCACGCATCAAGTTTTTGGCGCCGCTGCCGGGGAATAGTTATTGCTTAGGTTGAATTTTTTTTACTTAGGTCTACTCATTAGACTCCTTTCTAGTGAGATTTTATTTTTATTTTTCAAGGTTTTCTTTAGTCTATCTTTTTCTTTGTTTCTTTGCTCGTAACCATTACCATCCGCCATCATAGAAGGTGGTAATATCCTTGATCCCAACAACCCACCACCACCTCCTAGAGCCCGCACTTTAGGAGAATACTCCCGTCCTAGCCACCAAGGCTATGGAAACACCATTGAGCTCACCCAAGGAGCCAATGTGTCTCCCTTGTGATCTGACACCACCCGGTTGGTGCAAAGCGGATGTGCATTCCATGGACTTCGTTCCGAATATCCAAATCTACATCTTAAAGACTTTCTTAAAATCGTTGACTCCATAGACCTTAATGTTGAAACTCGAGAGACTACCTGATTACGTCTCTCCCAATTCTCTCTGCGAGACCAAGCTAGTCAATGGCTAGAACGTCTACCCACAGGCTCCATCACCTCTTGGGATGATCTCACCACTCGCTTCCTTGCTAAATTTTTCCCACCAGGGAGAACCACTAAGCTAAGGAATGAAATCTTGATGTTCCAACAACATCAAAGCGAAACCCTCTACGAGGCATGGACTCGATTCAAGGACTTACTCCAAAAAGTCCCTCACCATGGCATAGACCTTTGGCTCCAAGTCCAAATTTTCTATGACTATATCAATATCCCCACGANNNNGGGAGAACCACTAAGCTAAGGAATGAAATCTTGATGTTCCAACAACATCAAAGCGAAACCCTCTACGAGGCATGGACTCGATTCAAGGACTTACTCCAAAAAGTCCCTCACCATGGCATAGACCTTTGGCTCCAAGTCCAAATTTTCTATGACTATATCAATATCCCCACGAAGCAAACCATTGACCAAGCGGCCAGTGGCAAGCTACGTGATCTAAGTGCGGAACAATCATGGGAACTCATAGAAGTTCTTGCTCTCTATGACAACGAAAGTTGGAACGATCCCCGTGATTTAAACAAAACGGTCAAGGCAATATCTTTGCCTTCGAATAATTCAAGCACTTTCGATCGTAGGATCATGGAACTTGAGGACTAAGTCAAGTTTCTCATGAAATCCTACGAAGCTCCTAAACCTTCAAGCCAAGTGAACAAAGTCACTTCTTCATGCAGATTATGTAATGGTCCTCACAACACTCATAACTGCATGGAACTTCCCAAAGAAGCCTTTAAGGAATTTGCTTCCTCACACCTCAACAAAGCAGGGGAAAAATGTCCCATTGTTAATCGGGAATCTAAGGGGTTTAACGGGGGTTATGACGCATGCAAAGATAAACCAAATTTCAGTTGGAGCCAAACTCGAAGTGTGTCATTCAATGACTCTCCCCTACTAACATGGTCTGAGCATCATCCNCCGCACGAAGCAAACCTTTGACCAAGCGGCCAGTGGCAAGCTACATGATCTAAGTGCGGAACAATCATGGGAACTCATAGAAGTTCTTGCTCTCTATGACAACGAAAGTTGGAACGATCCCCGTGATTTAAACAAAACGGTCAAGGCAATATCTTTGCCTTCGAATAATTCAAGCACTTTCGAACGTAGGATCATGGAACTTGAGGACTAAGTCAAGTTTCTCATGAAATCCTACGAAGCTCCTAAACCTTCAAGCCAAGTGAACAAAGTCACTTCTTCATGCAGATTATGTAATGGTCCTCACGACACTCATAACTGCATGGAACTTCCCAAAGAAGCCTTTAAGGAATTTGCTTCCTCACACCTCAACAAAGCAGGGGAAAAATGTCCCATTGTTAATCGGGAATCTAAGGGGTTTAACGGGGGTTATGACGCATGCAAAGATAAACCAAATTTCAGTTGGAGCCAAACTCGAAGTGTGTCATTCAATGACTCTCCCCCACTTACATGGTCTGAGCATCATCCCCCTTTAACTACCCCTGAACAAAACCCCGAGGAAACACTGTGAATATTCATTCTCTCTCAGGAAACACGGCTCTCGATACTCGAGAATCAATTCAGGCAACCGCAAGCCGACATGAGTAACAAGGTTGATAACCTGTTAAATGTTATAAATGATCGCATTGCTAGTGAATTAACGCAAGCCGGAGAGGTCAAATCCGTCATTGTCCTTAGTCAACAGCCTTCACCTGTGAAAATTAAGAGCCCTAGAAAACTCTTCAAACATATGTCGCCAGATAGAAATGAAATTAGGGAACCCTCTATCTCCTCTACACCAACCCACTTCGTGAACACCATTACCATGATGCCTATTCCTAAACCTGACACGTATCAACAGCAAACTGGGAGAAGGAATGGCGAGGTTGAAGGCGACATTCTCAAAGATGACCACGGTGCGTCAAAGAACCCTCTGGATTTGACTGGGAACTCATCCACTCAAGAATCAAGCGATGGGGAGGAAGCAGATGAAGCCCCCAAGGAACCACAAGAATCCCCAGGACTAATTGATAGCTCCCTTATGGAGGAACTANTGACACGTATCAACAGCAAACTGGGAGAAGGAATGGCGAGGTTGAAGGCGACATTCTCAAAGATGACCACGGTGCGTCAAAGAACCCTCTGGATTTGACTGGGAACTCATCCACTCAAGAATCAAGCGATGGGGAGGAAGCAGATGAAGCCCCCAAGGAACCCCAAGAATCCCCAGGACTAATTGATAGCTCCCTTATGGAGGAACTAGAAAAAGGGACGGTGAGACTCTCCATTGGGTTCAGAAATATGATAGAGGAAGGTGACCCCGATGTTTTTAAAATCTCTTGCACCACTAGGAAAATGGTTATAACCGACGCCTATGTCGATCCCAACTCCCCGATGAATGCAATATCCCTCTCCTTGTATAAAGAAGCCTTCACCGAGCAGCTCACATACAAGGGATTCAATTTCGTTGGGATAATAAGAAGAGCGCCCATCATGATTGTAAAGGTCATTTATGATATTGAACTCACAGTAATCAAAGACATGAACCCAGTCATTAACCCCACGTTGACTAACCTAGTCTTAGGAAAGCTATTCGTGAAAGCAACATGAGTAATGTTAGATGAAAGCGACAATAGCGCACTATTCACCGATGGGGTTAGGAGAGTAATTTTTCAAGGAGGCAATGAAGAAGTATACGAATATCAACCAATGCTAGTTGGTAACACGAAGGGGTTACAACGAAGAAGGCTAGGGAAGATAAAGCGACATGATCCAAGTAATCTCAAAATACCTTGTATGATAGGTCGCAAGCATTTTTATAATGTTTACATAGACACGTGTTCACCCAATAACATTATGTCTTTGTTTCAATATAATAATATTTGTAGACGGGGGTGACGTATAAGGGAGAAGATATCATTGGCAATGATGAAGATATGCACGTGTTTGTAGGTAATATGACATTCGTGCTAAGCTTTACAATAGTCGATAACATTGAAGATTACGTCGACCATAGGTTGTCGCAAATTGTGTTCGGGGCACCCTTTTGCAAAATCACCAACTTAGCTGTAGATGAACAGAACAGAATCATGACTTTCACCGATGGGATTAAGAGGATCTCATATCAGACTCCGTATAAAATGAGGGATTTCAAGGATACGAATCGCGAGACGCTTGATAAGCTTGGATCCCAACTTATACTAAGCGATGATGATGTTAGGAGGGGGTGTAGAAACACTTTTGATCTGTCATGAGGATTCTTCGAAGGTGTTAATACACTTAGTTCCAAATATCAAGAGGATATTAGTGATTTCAAAGACCCTAGGTATCTTTAATATCAGAGTAATTCCAATGAGGAATCTGAGTGTGACCTAGAAACCGTGACCAACGATGGAGTCACGTAATTAGGGTCACTTTGAGTCTAGCTACAAGACTCGTTAATAAAGAAAAGCGCTTCTTGGGAGGCAACCCAAGCTTTATTTGTTTGTTTGTTTGATTTTATTTGTTTCCGTATGTATGTTTTATTTTTATTGCTAAAAATTCATGTTTCAAATTACATTGTGAAAATGCTTTATTTTGTTTTTAACTTCGTCTTAACTACATATAAAGGTATTTTGCAAAAAGATAAGTGTAAGGGAAATCTAAATTTGTTTATAAGAACGAACTGAACATGAATTGTAACAATATAAAATGAACATACATACTAGTATTTGTTTGAGTCAAATGCTTGTATCGAGTCATAATGAAATTTTGCAAGATTCCAGGAATTAAGGTATTTGTTTTTCCAGAAATTTTTCGGAAACTAAACATAAGAATTCTGTCAGATCAATTCTGAAGGCGTCAGGATTTAAAACCTGATGGCGTCAGGTACTGATTCCAGAAAAAGGTTTTTAAAAATTTAGTTTTTCTGCCGGATTATAAAAATTACTGCATCTTTAATTCCAGGAATCTGTAAAACTTTCATTCCACACACATTATTTCCTTATATAGATTTTGCCACCGATTTTATGCAAGGTTTGCCTAGATTGTTTTCTCAGGTTTAACAGGTTACATTGGACGAGAAGATGAACATGGAATCAAGTTCATGACATCAAGCTTTTGGCGTCGCTTTGATCTTGAAGCTTTTACATCATCTTGAAATAAGATCTAACCATGTTACCACACGATCCACATTAAATGAATCAGGGGAGTATTTGTTTCATTCTTTCATTTTCATTACTTTTACATCTTTTATGTGAACATTGGGGACAATGTTCGGTTTAAGGTAAATGAAGACACCTTAGAAAATGCAATTACGCTTGATTTTTTTTTTATTTAATGGCAGATGTGTAATAAAACTAAGATAAATATTTGTTAGGGCAATTTTAGCGCCAAATTTAAAATTTTTTACAACATATAGGAGTGAAACTAACTTAGGATATTAAAATACTGATTAGGATAACTAGATAATATGTTCCACTCTTAGTGATCGACACTCTACTTACCATTATATACAAACTGACCGGGTACACAGCTTGTAAGTGCGTGTGCTATTGATAAGTCGGCTAAATATAAATTTAAAACTTGAGTAGGCATTAATACTGCTAAACCACAACGACACACGACGCGCATCAAGGGGACACTAACCTAGTAAATTATATTACACCAAAAAAGTCAATGAAGTACAATGGAATGTGGCCGTGTGCCACATTAACCTAAAGCTAACCAGCTTGAACAGCCCCTACTCATATGACATGCCATATGAGAACTAACTACTATTACATACCCAATTACACCAATAGGAAAGAACCATCTAATAGTACATAAGCAATAAAACATGGTTACTTTAGCATAGACAAAGGTAGCTCCCAAAGACGCGAAAATTGAACCGCATCCTTGGACTTCTTGAAACAACACGAAAGAAGTTTCAAATGAACGGAGGACATAATGAAATCTACCACTTCCTGGACTGATCTATTCGATTGCTTGAACAACGGAAAATTACGCTCTTACCACAAAAAATAAGCAGCAGTCGCAAGAGAAAGCTTCCCAATACAGCTCTTAAAAGACTTCCGCTTAGCAATAGGCATAAGGATTGAAACAATGGAGTCAAGAGAGGAACCTGAACCCGTAAGACCTGCCAAATGCTTAATATGACTCCAAACCTGATAAGAGAATGAGCAATCAAAGAATAAGTGCTCGTGAGAATCCGGTTGCATCTCACAAAGAGAACATACACTCGATAGCCCAGCAGCCACATCCCAAGAGCTCAATGTGTCTTGCGTTTTCAATCTTTTCTTCATAATAAGCCATATAATAACAGCATGCCTAGGAATACAAGATGAAAACCACACCAAATCATACCATGGAACCTCAATATCCCAAGGCCGTATAGTGTCTCACACACGCTGAACCGAGAATGGACTATAGGACCCATCACTATTGCGCCATTCCAACACATCAGATTTATTATCAGTAAGAACCGAAACAGGAATAGAGTTTAAAATAGAATATTTTAACAACCAATCATTTGGCCAACTCCACATACCATCATGAATACATTCACGAACCTTCGATGCAAGGCTGAAACCAGCCCTCGCAATGTCACGGGCTGAAATGAAGTTATACAAAGGGCTAGCATTACACCATATATCAAACCACATAGAAACTTTAGAGCCATCTCCAATAGAAGACCAAATTAAATCCCGGATCAGCGGACGAAGCTTAAGAAGGTTCCTCCAACCCCAAGACATATTGCCTTTATACGGAATGTCTTANATACATTCACGAACCTTCGATGCAAGGCTGAAACCAGCCCTCGCAATGTCACGGGCTGAAATGAAGTTATACAAAGGGCTAGCATTACACCATATATCAAACCACATAGAAACTTTAGAGCCATCTCCAATAGAAGACCAAATTAAATCCCGGATCAGCGGACGAAGCTTAAGAAGGTTCCTCCAACCCCAAGACATATTGCCTCTATACGGAATGTCTTAAAACTATGATTCCTAAGCTTATAAGCATGTATCCACTTCACCCACAAAGACTCCTTTAAAGAGAGGAGCTTCTAAATATGCGACACCATAAGGGCCTTATTAAAGTCATCAAGACGACGAAAACCAAGACCACCTTCCTTTTTAGGAAGGCAAACAACCTCCACGTGACTTTTGCTTTACCCCTACCCAATTTTCAATCTAACCAAAATTGATTTGCCCGATCCGCCTAATCATGAGTTTAATCACGATGTAGAGCAATTAATTAGATGATGATAGATCAGAAGGAATACCTCAATAACTTAATCGACCACGAAATTAAGAAGATAGTGTAGCCCATCGATATATTTTTTCAAGTGTTGGAAGTAGGTGTTATTCAAAATTTTGGGTAAGGACCGATGGTTAGATGCAATAAAAAGACAGTTCAAGATGCGGCGCATTAGGTAATAACGCACCGTATCTTAAAATAATATCTTCATTGTTAAAAGTGCGGATGATGCGGCGTATCAAGGAAATCAATGCGCCGCTTTTATTTAATTAATTCGAAAACTGTTTTTAGTTAAATATATAATACGCCGTATCTGAAGAAACAAATGCGTCGTATGGCGTTAGGGTTTCAAAAAAATTCTTTTTAAAAACAGAATACGCCGTATCTAGGGGATAGACGCGTCATACTCGAATTATTAAACGCGTTGTATTTATAAAAAGTTAAAACGCAATATGCCGTATCTGAGAATCAGATGCGCCGTATCATTTGTATCAGCACAATACAACGACAGCAGTAATGTAGAAAAACAAAAATATAAAATAAAAACAAAAATCAAAATTACAGAAAAAAAACAGTAAATATGCAAATTATACAATGAATGGAATCTAACTAATATACAACAAAGTTAGTGGTTAGAATCTAAAAACCTAATAAAAAGAAAATTTAATTAAATCACTAATCAGATAAACAAATAATAATAATTCACTCCCCGGCAACGGGGCCAAAAAACTTGATTCGCGTGATGTGTCGTTGCGGTTTAGCAGTATTAATGCCTACTCAAGTTTTAAATTTATATTTAGCCGACTTATCAATAACACACACACTTAATAAGCAGTGTACCCGGTCAATATGAATATAATGGTAAGTAAAGTGTCGATCACTAAGAGTGGAAAGAATTATCTAGTTTACCTAATCAGTATTTTAATATCCTAAGTTAGTTTTACAGTCTAATCTAACGAAAGGGGTTTCAGCCTGAGAGACTTGCACAGTTTGGTTTTATTAAACAGTAAATAAACTAATGAGCACGAATCAGCGAATAGCAACACGTACACAGATAGATAAATAGAAGCAGAAGAAGGCCTGTCCTGATAGTTAAGCAGATTGTCACTTATTTTATTGCTAGTTTTATATGAAGCGTATCGTAATCTATTCTTTCTCGTTGGATCTCATTATATCGGCACATAAACCCTTAATGATCACTTATGTCTATCCTATTTATCCAAATACATCAGCTAAATAGGCGAGGAACAGGTATGGCAGCCCGCAGGCTCAGCTAGACACAGTGGTTATCAATGCACTAATATAAGTCACCAAAAACATCATCATATAAACTTTAATTGATGGGAAAGCATTCTTAAGGGGAGCAGTATTGTGGCCACAAGCCCATCAATCCTGATGAATTAAAGCGTACTATTACAATAAAATAAAACTACTTGATGAATTAAATACATGCAGGACCTTCTTACAGCTCTAATATCTTCGTTTGGGGTGTGTCTTGTGATGCTAGTTCAACTGAACTCATCTCCTTAGGGTTTTGTTGTACACAAAATTTGTATATGTGTTGGGGTATTTATAGTTTCTGTCAGAGGGTACGATGCGGCGCATCACATAGGTAGATGCGGCGCATGTACTTAACTTCGCGTGGGGTCCAAGATTAATATATTCTGAAATATTCGTACACCGTCTTTAGATGCGGCGTATCTTGATCTTTTATGCGGCGCATGTCCTTCAGTATCTTGGATTGTATCTGGTGAAGTCTTGATAGTGATACGCCGTACGTCAGATGTATAATGCGGCGTATCTGGAGTAGAACAAGCTTGATCTGCTTCGTTGACCAAAGTTTCATAACTGGCGCATGGTAGAATTCCATGCGGCGCATTCTTCAAAGTCGGGCAATGGTCTTCGAATTCATCTAAGTATGATATTGCGGCGTATCTGTTGATAGAGATACGGCGCATCTTCTAGATTTTAGTAGACTTTTGACATCTTGCTTGCTTTGCTCCATAATTCGTCCAAAATCGTCCAGTTTCACCAATTGCTTGTTTTTACCTGAGAATTAATAAAGTAAACAATTAAGTATCGATTCTCATAGATAATGTAGTAAAACAAGTCAAATAAATAAGACAAATGATAACAATAATATGTAATTATTTGATGTCATTATTATTATTATTATTATTATTATTATTATTATTATTATTATTATTATTATTATTATTATTATTATTATTATTATTATTATTATTATTATTATTATTATTATTATTATTATTATTATTATTATTATTACTACTACTACTACTACTACTATTACCACTATTATTATTATTATTATTATTATTATTGTTATTATTATTATTATTTTACATCTCACTGTGCATCATTTTAGGCTTAATGAATTTATATTGAAACTTCTCAACACCAAACATTTTTCGCAAATGAAAAGTCATAGTGTATTTAAACAATTAATCTCCCATTTATGTCATGCAACTAGTACATGATCTTAGAGTTAGTTTGTAAAATAAATCATGGGAGTATATATCGATTGTATTTAATCTCACAAAAACTTAAATTAAGTCAATACTCATCCAAAATCTAAAGCAAACTATGAGGAAAAAAATTGGGTAACAATGGTCTCGGTTAATGCATGACTTTAGAAGTTGCTTGCAATAAGAACCATGGCTTTCAAAATTAACTTAATACATTTTAACATCAAAAGTCCAGCATTTATTCCCCTAAAACTCAACTTCATTATATAGATAAAAGCAATAGAGTAATAGGCATTTGAACACCTTTTCAAAAATTTCAATTTTTTCATCCAACTTTAAATTAGGTGGGCTTTTGTATTAAGGTGGCATCAACAAAGTTACATATTATTTAATGGTTCATAGGTTTTGAATAAATGTTTGTAACAAAGCTATAAAATGTTAGATGAAACTAAAAGTATCTTGTAGGTGGGTGAAAGTATATCATAAATTATCTTGCTTAATGAACTACACTCTATATAAGATGTTTTTTTTTAACACTTCGTTTTCAAAATTTAATAACAATATAAAGAACCTAACATATATCAGTCTTATACATAGAATAAAATCACTTATGTAAATGAATTTGCCAAATGTCTCAAATCCAATTCATGTTCTTTAGTTGCATGTTGTTGTTCTTGCCGAGCGTTCATTTCATTGTGTTTAAATGCAACCAAAGCAATTATTGCTCACCTTGAAAATGCCCATATTCTTCCACTGCAAGTGAATTAAGCAAAATATTTCATTCCATGTGTTGACATAAATAATGC